>WNGS01163002.1:10009450-10034004 GCA_020271785.1 Procambarus virginalis | reverse complement strand
AATATATATATATATATATATATATATATATATATATATATATATATAAAACTGAAAACTCACACCCCAGAAGTGGACTCGAACCCATACTCCCAGGAGTGTGGGGTGGGTGTGAGTTTTCAGTTGTATCTAGTCCTGGGGACCATTCAGGCTTGTTTGCATATTATATATATATATATATTATATATATTGTGTTCCGAATACACAATAAAGAATAAAAACAAACAAAGTAATGTATGCCTGCCTTGTGTGTGCTCCGGGAGCCCTGTAGACAGGGCGTTCGGATCCGTCTGTCTGTCTGTGTTTGTTCCCCTGACGGCGCTGTAACTTAATAGTGAGTGATATCAGCAACTTCAAACCAGGTCGAGAGGGTGACCCCTGTTGCACCACCCACGACCCCTGACCCCAGGGGGAGGCTATTAGGGCCACGGTTGTTCCCCCCACGGGATCAACTAGCTTGTTAAGACACGTGAATTTGGAGGGAAAGAGTTTCGTCTAGTGAAAAAGTGACTGTCGGCCTGGACCTAGATTCATGAAGCAGTTACGCAAGCACTTACGAACTTGTATATCTTTTCTCAAAATTTGACGGCTTTGTTTACAATTATTAAACATTTAATGAGCTCCGAAGCACCAGGAGGCTGTTTATAACAATAACAACAGTTGTTTGGGAAATTTTCATGCTTGTAAACGGTGCTGCTAGGTAAACAGGTACATTAGGTGAAAGGAAACGTGCCCAACCATTTCTGCCAAGCTGGAGTGCCAGGCTTGGCATAATTGTGTGTAAATGAACCCGGAATGCTCGATTGTGCGTAGTTGTCTCAGCGTTCGTGAAGCAGAGGGTAAGTCACCGGCTGAACCAGTGGGTGTTGACGACGCGTCGTTCGTGAGCGGTGACGGATGTCTGCAGAAAATCCACATTTTGCCTTGGCCTGCGAGGCTGATGTGTGTGTGTTCTCCTCTACTACAGACTCTCCTTCGGTACAGGAATCTCTCTCCTTCGCTACAGGAATCTCTCTGTCCTTCGCTACAGGAATCTCTCTGTCCTTCGCTACAGGAATCTCTCTGTCCTTCGCTACAGGAATCTCTGTCCTTCGCTACAGGACTCTTGTGCGCTGAACAAATATCAGTCGAAGCAGTTAAGTATAAGCTGAATGACAAGAATAAGCAATAAATTAAATTCCTTATTTTAAAATAACTTTTGTTTGGTGTAAATTTGATTGCATTAATTTTGCAAGGTATGATAAATATGTAGAAAGTCATGAAAAGAATATATTTTTCTTCTTGAGGTTATCTTGAGATGATTTCGGGGCTTAGCGTCCCCGCGGCCCGGTCCTCGACCCGGCCTCCACCCCCAGGAAGCAGTCCGTAGCAGCTGTCTAACTCCCAGGTACCTATTTACTGCTAGGTGAACATATGCATCAAGGTGAAAGAAACTCTGTCCATTTGTTTCCGCCTCCACCCAGGGATCGAACCCGGAACCTCAGGACTACGAATCCCGAGCGCTGTCCACTCAGCTATCAGACTAATTATAATTAAATCTCAGATATTATAATTCATTGTGTCGGGGGACAGGAAGCCAGGGTGTGTTCATACACGTTTTGACTTTTACCAAGGTCCCTCCCCATTCTTCCCCCCCCCCATGGCTGAATTACTGACCCCTCTCAGGATGCAACCCCCACAACAAGCTAACTCCTGAATACCTACTAACTGCTAGGTGAACAGGTGCATTGGGTGAAAGGAAATGTGCCCAACCATTTCTGTCCCGCCCGGGATTCGAACCCGGAATTTTCGATTGAGAATTCCTTGAATCTTCCTTGAATGTTCTTACTTCTTGGTGGGACGATTTGAACCCTGCTGTTGCATTACGTCTTAGTAAATTGTTGCAGACGTCTGCTGGAAGGTGGCGTCCAGGCGTGTCTGCTGGAAGAAGACATCCAGGAGTCTGCAGCAGTGCGGTCACTGTCACAGCAGTATCAGGGGTCACTGAACGCCTCTCAGCAGTGATCTTTCGTAAAAAATAATAAACGCGCCTTCCAGCTGAAATTCAATAAAGTATTACATGTAACGCGAGTATTTAAAGGTCACAATTCTGGACTGGAGTCGAGTGCGGTCTGGCTGATTCTCTGCTGACTCGGCGCCTGCCGCCCCTCTGCTGACTCGGCGCCTGTGCCTTCTCTGCTGACTCGGCGCCTGTGCCTTCTCTGCTGACTCGGCGCCTGTGCCTTCTCTGCTGACTCGGCGCCTGTGCCTTCTCTGCTGACTCGGCGCCTGTGCCTTCTCTGCTGACTCGGCGCCTGTGCCTTCTCTGCTGACTCGGCGCCTGTGCCTTCTCTGCTGACTCGGCGCCTGTGCCTTCTCTGCTGACTCGGCGCCTGTGCCTTCTCTGCTGACTCGGCGCCTGTGCCTTCTCTGCTGACTCGGCGCCTGTGCCTTCTCTGCTGACTCGGCGCCTGTGCCTTCTCTGCTGACTCGGCGCCTGTGCCTTCTCTGCTGACTCGGCGCCTGTGCCTTCTCTGCTGATTCGGCGCCTGTGCCTTCTCTGCTGACTCGGCGCCTGCCGCGCCCCTCTGCTGACTCGGCGCCTGCCGCCCCTCTGCTGACTCGGCGCCTGCGGCACCTCTGCTGACTTGGCGCCTGCCGCCCCTCTGCTGACTCGGCGCCTGCCGCCCCTCTGCTGACTCGGCGCCTGCCGCCCCTCTGCTGACTCGGCGCCTGCCGCCCCTCTGCTGACTCGGCGCCTGCCGCCCCTCTGCTGACTCGGCGCCTGCCGCCCCTCTGCTGACTCGGCGCCTGCCGCCCCTCTGCTGACTCGGCGCCTGCCGCCCCTCTGCTGACTCGGCGCCTGCCGCCCCTCTGCTGACTCGGCGCCTGCCGCCCCTCTGCTGACTCGGCGCCTGCCGCCCCTCTGCTGACTCGGCGCCTGCCGCCCCTCTGCTGACTCGGCGCCTGCCGCCCCTCTGCTGACTCGGCGCCTGCCGCCCCTCTGCTGACTCGGCGCCTGCCGCCCCTCTGCTGACTCGGCGCCTGCCGCCCCTCTGCTGACTCGGCGCCTGCCGCCCCTCTGCTGACTCGGCGCCTGCCGCCCCTCTGCTGACTCGGCGCCTGCCGCCCCTCTGCTGACTCGGCGCCTGCCGCCCCTCTGCTGACTCGGCGCCTGCCGCCCCTCTGCTGACTCGGCGCCTGCCGCCCCTCTGCTGACTCGATGCCTGTGCCTTCTCTGCTGACACAGCGCGTGTGCACCTCTGCTGACACAGCACAAAAGAATCGTCTTTCCTGGCGAGTGTTTAGAGAAGGAGAGTGTAAGAGTAGCGGTAGTGAGGAGAGAGAGGTGACCAAGCCTCTGCTCCACTTTCTATAGTTTCTCCCGCTAGTGGAGTTTCCTTTGAATTTATTAGTTTGTAAGCTTAAGCTATACATCTATGCTATACAGTTACGCTGTACACGTGGTATGTACTTCCTTACAGTGATTGATTAACAGTATGTGGGAGTGTGGTCTATGTGGGAGTGTGTGGTCTGACTATGTGGGAGTGTGTATTCTATGAGGGAGTGTGTGGTCTGAGTATGTGGGTGTGTGTGGTCTATGTGGGAGTGTGGTCCAACTGTCTCCTCCCACAATTATGTATTCTTGTACAAGGTGCATTTTTCCCAAATGATGTTAGTCCTTTGTCATATCTGATCTTAGTTGTGGATGGAGGTGGCTTCCACGACCTCCTCTTGCAGTGTATTCCACATGTAGACCACGCATGTAAGTTTACAAGAGTTTGTCATTTCTTCGGCGGTCCTTGTCCACCTTGTCGTGTACCTTTAGTATTTTAAATGTCGTAATCATTTCACCTCTGCTTCTGTCCTCCCAGATTGAGTTCCTACACCGTTCACATAGTTCAGGCTTCTTCAGTATGTACTTATTGTACTAGTAGTCTTGTTGCACATTCCTCTCGCTATTTCAAGTTTAGTTTTGTTCTTCATAAGTTGCTGATTCCTTATTGGTACTTTGATGTTTAGTGTTGACCTCATACAAGTTGTAATAGATTACTCTAAAGCGAGTCCTTATTTAGGTTTTTAAATGTTCTACTCTTTCCCAGCTTCCCATATGCTGATGATGTTACCTTGTTTAAATGTGTCGCTGTGTTAGCATCGGAATTATATCTACTACTAATTTGTTTCTCTATGCGATTTGTGTATATAGTTCCCTTTCCTTTAGGTGTAGATACTTTTAGTTGCCAATCTTTCTTCCCATCTTCATGACCTTGTAGATATTGGGGGTTGAACTCTAACGTCCATTTGATTGCCAACTTCTGAAGGTCTTCGGCAAATCACTGCAGTCCTCCTCGGGTTTTTTTACAGGTCTTATTAGCTTTATCTTCAAACATGATATGTATGTGAACAAATGCACATAGGCCGTGACGAGGATTCGAACCTACGTCCGAGGGCATCCTGGATTCGAATCCTCGTCACGGCCCTTGTGGATTTGTTAATTTGATGCATCACGCTATTGTGATTTGTGTGTGTAATGATATGCACGTGCTCACTCTTACAAGTACGTCATTTCTGCTTCCTGGGGGTGGAGGCCTGGTCGAGGACCGGGCCACGGGGACACTAAAGCCCCGAAATCATCTCAAGATAACCTCAAGATAAGAAGATTGATGTAAAATAGGAGGTACCACAGTGACTGGATGACTGAGCTTAGTGTCTTCAGACTGATACCTGTTTCTATCTGTGATCTCTTGCTTGCTGTCAGTACTTCCTAACAAAAGTTCAGACCTTTTCTCCTGGTCTCGCTTCTTGCAGGTCGGTGTTTAATCCCCGACCGTCCACCAAGTGGTTGGACACCATTCTTTCCCCCCTCCCCCCCGTCCCATCCCAAATCCTTATCCTGACTTATCCTGAGTGGGGAGCCGGTCGGCTGAGCGGACAGCACGCTGGACTTGTGGTCCTGGGTTCGATCCCAGGCGCCGGCGAAAAACAATGGGCAGAGTTTCTTTCACCCTATGCCCTTGTTACCTAGCAGTAAAATAGGTACCAGGGTGTTAGTCAGCTGTCGCGGGGTGCTTCCTGGGGGTGGAGGCCTGGTCGAGGACCGGGCCGCGGGGACACTAAAAGCCCCGAAATCATCTCAAGATAACCATCTCAAGATAACCCACGACATAACCACAATGTTGTGACAACGTTGTGTGTGTGTGCTGGTGAGTATAGTATACTCTATATCTAAATGTAACTCGGTGTATATTCATAAATATGCAGTCTATATGCCTTTTGGTTCATATAACCACTTGCCTCCGCATGCGGTTGGGTGGTGTTCATGTGTATTGGCTCGTCGGCTCGTATTCTCTGTATATCCCTTCCCCTCGTAAGAGCTCGGTTGACCGTGGGCGAGATGGTAAGTATTAGTGATGGCGGGATAGGCAAGTTGTCATTGAGAAGTGACCATAGAGCAGGATGGGAATTATTATGTCATAGAAATATGCAAGTGGAACCTTGCCCCCGAGGCCGGGCTTGGGGAGTAGAATTTCTGGTATCTTTCTCCAGGTAAACTTCTCCCCAGGTAACCCCCTCTCCTGGTTTACCCCTCTCCAGGTTTTCCCCTCTCCAGGTTTACCCCTCTCCTGGTTTACCCCTCTCCTGGTTTACCCCTCTCCAGGTTTACCCCTCTCCAGGTTTACCCCCTCTCCAGGTTTACCCCTCTCCAGGTTTACCCCTCTCCAAGTAAATACCTTTCCTGGTAAATAAGTAATTTAAAAATTTACTTTTTTGATGTTTTTTAAAGTAATATAACATTTGAGCTAAATTGCAGAAGGCGTATTAGGCTATGGGAGGCAATTTTATTATTATTATTTTTATTATTATTATTTTCTACCACAGACGTGGCCACACATTTACAATGCTAACCAGCATATATACATTTTCTTCTGTCCTCCATGGACAGGGTTAGAGATCTGTTAAACATATAGTTCAAGGGTTTATTGAACAATCAACCACAGAAGGTGATTGTAGTGCTTTTAAAATGCTAATCTAACCTACAGACATAAATACATACATACAGAGAGTTACGTCTGCCCTACATAAAGTGGTCGATGTGTTCTTTACATAGTGTCATTAATGTGCATTTACAAAGGTGAAGTGTAATTCTGATCAGCTTCCACATATACTTTATACACATACATATACATACACACACATACATACACATACATTTATGGCTCTCCTACTCTGAGAGGGTAAGATAGCTGATAGAGAAACTAGTGTGTTATTAAGCTCTTAACCACTGAAGGTGATTAAGATGTTTATACAAGCTCAGGTTATATAGTTACATCACATACATTGTATAGTTGATATATTACATGGTCAATCTTGGGTACAAATCCAATATATCAAGTGTTACAGTATTCATATAGTAATTACAGAGTTCAGCATACCTCAGCCCAGGAGGGCGAAAGTCAATCAATATTTTTTTTTTAGATATATACAAGAGTTGTTACATTCTTGTACAGCCACTAGTACGCGTAGCGTTTCGGGCAGGTCCCTGGAATACGATCCCCGCCGCGAAGAATCGTTTTTTCATCCAAGTACACATTTTACTGTTGCGTTAAACAGAGGCTACAGTTAAGGAATTGCGCCCAGTAAATCCTCCCCGGCCAGGATACGAACCCATGACATAGCGCTCGCGGAACGCCAGGCGAGTGTCTTACCACTACACCACAGAGACTGTGAATATGTGAATATTGACTGTGAATATGGGGCATTCTACAATATAATGTTCAAGAGAGTGCATGTTTTCTCTTTCACAAAGTTGACACATTGTGTACTCGACATTTGGGGGTTGAGAAAGCTGCCAGATACGTCTATATCCCAGGCGTATTCTGGCCACTATAACATTACATTGCCGGGTTCTTGTTCTATTAGTCCCATATGTGGATGTCTCCTCACGGTGGTGGTCGGGCGGGGGACCGCCACAGAGCTATAGGTATGAACGGTGTTAATCTCTGTCAGTGTAATCGGAGTTAGTGTGCATGTAATCTGTCCTCTGGTCTGATGACGCAAATGTGTATACACTCTTGCTAGTCACTTTATGTAATTATTAATACCTGTTCTAATCTTTGGTTTGGTACGGCGGGAACCTCTTCCAGCGTTCAGGAGTGGCCCTTAATTGCACATTGAACGGAGAAATATGGAACAGAAAAGTTTTCTGTTGACAATGAAAGGAAATCTCATCATATGGCGCTCAGGTGAACTTTTCATGATAACCTAATTTGAAAGTTGTCTGTGAAATCTCTGATGATTACCGTCGAGAATGATGCTCTGATGAGGGGATAATACGTTGGTGAGTTGAAGCTGTTATGGCGATGCGTTGTGATGCCTTGATGATGATAAAGTAGTGGAGGTGTTGTGTGTATGATATCAGAGTAGTGGAGGTGTTGTGTGTATGATATCAGAGTAGTGAAGGTGTTGTGATTTTTGGAGTGGAGATTTGTTTGGCATGAAGTGAGATTGGCAAAAGGTCACACCAGGGGAGGTAATGAGGCATTACCTCCCTTGTCTCATTACCAGGGGAGGTAATGAGGCATTACCTCCCTTGTCTCATTACCAGGGGAGGTAATGAGGCAGCTGGCAGTATTGGATAAAAGACAGATTGGAGGGGCATAATAAAAGGGTAGACACGGTACAGGGCACCAAATGGATCATATACTTTATTCACTTTCTTGAGACAAGTAAAGGGAGAGTTTGAATTCGTTTTTTTTTCCAGTGACAGGAAGACTGTACACACACACACACACCACACACACACACACACACACACACACACACACACACCACACACACACACACACACACACACACGGGCCGGTGGCTGAGTGGACAACACGCTTTACACATAATTTTGTGGCCCGGGGTTCGATTCCCGGCGCCGGCGAGAAACAATGGGCAGAGTTTCTTTCACCCTGGTGCCCCTGTTACCTAGCAGTAAATAGGTACCTGGGAATTAGACAGCTGCTACGGGCTTCTTCCTCGGGTGTGTGTGTGTACTCACCTAGTTGTGCCTGCAGGATCGAGCATTGACTCTTGGATCCCGCCTTTCGAGCATCAGTTGTTTACATCAATGACTCCGGTCCCATTTCCCTATCATACCTGGTTTTAAAATTATGAATAGTATTGGCTTCCACAACCTGTTCCTTAAGTGCATTCCATTTTCCCACTACTCTCACGCTAAAAGAAAACTTCCTAACATCTCTGTGACTCATCTGAGTTTCCAACTTCCATCCATGTCCCCTCGTTCTGTTACTATTCCGTGTGAACATTTCGTCTATGTCCACTCTGTCAATCCCTCTGAGTATTTTATACGTTCCTATCATGTCCCCCCCTCTCCCTTCTTCTTTCTAGTGTCGTAAGGCACAGTTCCCTCAGGCACTCCTCATACCCCATCCCTCGTAGCTCTGGGACGAGTCTCGTTGCAAACCTCTGAACCTTTTCCAGTTTCATTATATGCTTCTTCAGATGGGGATTCCATGATAAGGCGGCATACTCTTAAGACTGGCTTCACGTAGGCAGTGTAAAGCGCCCTAAATGCCTCCTTACTTAGGTTTCTGAATGATGTTCTAACTTTTGCCAGTGTAGAGTACGCTGCTGTCGTTATCCTATTTATATGTGCCTCAGGAGATAGATTAGGTGTTACGTCCACACCCAGGTCTCTTTCGTGCGTCATCACAGGTAGGCTGTTCCCCTTCATTGTGTACTGTCCTTTTGGTCTCCTATCTCCTAGTCCTATTTCCATAACTTTACATTTGCTCGTGTTGAATTCCAGTAGCCATTTCTCTGACCATCTCTGCAACCTGTTTAGGTCCTCTTGGAGGATCCTGCAATCCTCATCTGTCACAACTCTTCTCATCAACTTTGCGTCAGGGTCCCTTAAGGGCGAGCTGTTAACCTCCTCAGGATGCAACCCCACAACAGCTGCCTAAATCCCGGGTACCTATTTATTGCTAGGTGAACAGATGCATTAGGTGACAGGAAACGTACCCAGTCATTTCTGTCCCCGTCCAGAAATCGGACCCGGGATCCCAGCTTAGGAGTCGAGAACGAACCCAACCGTTTCTGAAGAAGTCACGTTTATAGAGCGCGTCAACAGCAAAACTGTCCTCTACACTGACGACAATCAGAACTGGCTTCAGGAACCCCCAGGAACTATACATTCAGGACACTGCTACATAATACACCTGAGACCAGTCTTAAAAGTGCTCAGCAGCCCTTTCGTAGTGCCCCCATCCCTAAAAAAAGATAAAAATAAAACATGGAGCTTGAAAATCTGCAGAGATTTGCAGGTGATCTGGTGCCGGAACTACGTATGATGGAGAGACACCAAAATGTACGTAATAAATACCAGTAGAACAAGGGACCAGTAGAACAAGGGACCAGTAGAACAAGGACCAGTAGAACAAGGGACCAGTAGAACAAATATGTCTTTATACGAGGGAGGTCGAGACGCGACCCCGCTGACCTAGCCGTCTTAAGCTCGCTCTAACTCCAACTTTTGAGTACACACACACACACACACACACACACACTCTGAAGTTAGGAAAGAGCCACATGGCACTCATGGTTGAGAGGTGGGCCTAGAAGCAGAAACAACGATCCCCCCGCAAGTATAGAGAGGCAAGTCCCACATCATGACCTTTTAAACAGAGTATTCCAACCCAGCTCTTTTGGGAAGACCATATGAGCGTCCTCTAGGTCTGTGACAGCCACCGCCTCTGTTTTGGACCATTCTCTCTGATCACTATATTACGTTTTTTTGCATCGACGTGAATACAGGTTGGGCGAGGTTTAGCAGGTAGCTGGAACCGCTGGTTCCACGCGACGGCGCTCGCATCTCACTGTCATAACTAGCTCGGGAGAGAGAGAGAGAATGAGAGATAGAGAATGAGACACAGAGAATGAGACACAGAGAGGACCAGAGACGGTGTTTTACTCCATTCCTCCAAATGTCTATATTCCTTATCGTTTCGTTGAATGGCTTCTAAGGTTTTCCGTATTTCTTTGGCCCTAATGGCCCGTCTGCTTCCACTTGATATCTTCTGGCTGAAATAAGATACCGCTTCTTGCGTCGCTTCTATACGACCCTAGCGGGGAAACGAGGCTATGTAACACTAAATAAATTCTCCCAAAAGGAACTGTGTATATATCCAATTTTCCCTTCTAATTGGAGATAACTGGTTTTCATTCGGACGACCTAATTGGCTTTCTGGTCTGGAAATATAATATATACCCCCCATTGGCTATTATACCCAAGTCATTGTTAAAGTTTATTATTAATCTAAGCCTGTTATTGGCTTTGTTTATCTCTCACATAAGTGTCGGGAAATTTTTTACTAGTTGGGCGTAAGTGTTGCGGTCTCAGTATGTGTGTTCACAAATTACTCGCGCGAGTGTAGACAAGTGTGGACAAAATACAAATGTGTGTTTTCTTTTGGGTGAAACCTAGAAGCCATTTTATTCTTATCCAAATACCTGTCTACACCGTGTACATGTCGGCACCGTGTACATGTCGGCACCGTGTACATGTCGACACCGTGTACATGTCTACACCGTGTACATGTCTACACCGTGTACAAGTCGACACCAGAACACCTGAGACACGCGTAAGAATTGTCAACACACATTGGAAAAAAAATCTCTGAGATAATACTACTGAAGTGCTACCGTAGGCAGAAGAAAAAGGGGAACTACCAAATACTTGGTAGTTATAGTGGCGGTGAATTAGTCAAGATAGCATGTTATCTGAACACTCAGGGTGGAGGGGAGGATGGAGGGATGTGTTCTTGCAGCGGGGGTAGGGGGCCTGACTCCCCCGAGGGGAGGGGGGGCGTCTGGAATAAAGTGACTATATGGATTCTTAGTAAGAATATCGGAGGAAGCTGCTGTTAGTGAACCTTCAACATGTTGCAGACTGCCACCGTCTCAAGACGGTTGTTGTTTAAGATTCAGCTACTGGGAACTAAAAGTTCCAAGTAGCACGGGCTATGGTGAGCCCGTGATGGACTTACCTGGCACAGGAGCGGGGCTGAAACTTCTGCTCAAGACGGTGGTAGAGTTCTACTAAGTACCTCAACCCCGAAGCTCGATTATACCATCAGTGTTGGAGTACTTAGAAATGGTGGTTGATTGATTGATTGATGAAGATTAAGCCACCCAAGAGATGGCACGGGCATGAATAGCGCGTAATTTGTATAAATGAAATTGTTGCCACGGCTGTATAGTGCGGACTTGTACTCACACCTCTATTACGGGCTATTCATGCCCGTGCCACCTCTTGGGTGGCTTAATTTTCATCAATTAATCAATTAATCACATCTCTATGGTGTGGAGTATACCCGCATCATGGGTATTACTCCTTGACTCTCGGGAGTAATCCTATAGGAACTCGACTCTGTGTTGTGCTATATTCAACCAGTTGGGCTGCTGGAGCTGTAAGCTATAAGCCCCTCGAGATATAGAACCTAGCGATATATGCACGAGATATAGAACCTAGCGATATATGCACTCGACGACCCTATAGAGAGGATTGCAATCTGCGATATCTTGCAGGTTCACTGGCTGAGAGATTCTCTCTCTCCTTCTAATAATCTTACCGACTCCATTACTCTAAAATTATCTGTTAATCATGTTGGTAAGTGGAACCTGGACAAGCACTTGCAGTGTGAAACACAACCATAATTAATATATTTTTTATCCTCCTGTAATGAATATATAGTACTGCCCAGTCACCCACTTAGTGTAACTAATGACACACCTTTTTTATTATTGCAGTCTAGACCAACATTGGAAAATAAGATTGTAAGTGAATCAGATGGAATTTAGTACCAGAAAAACACAAATTTCCTGCCAGCAATAAGATTCTATTTAGTGGAGGGTTTGATATTTCTGGCTGAATCTGTTAGTCTGTTAGTCACTCGGTTAATGAAACAGATCTCTTGGGCAAATTACTGAACTCGGATTTATGGAACATTTACAGGTCGTCGTACGAAACCTGTAGATCATTGCTCATTCAAGCATACTTGGTTTACATTTATTAACATTTTACGAGGTCGTCTATAGTGTTGATGACCTTGTATGGCTACGTGTCGAAGCTTGTAAACTTTGAATCAATACAAAGCCATCCACGATGAAGGAAAGCTATACAGATGAACAAAACCACAAGGGCCGTGACGAGGATTCGAACCTACGTCCGAGATCATCCCAGACGCCGCCTTTATCGACTAAGCTAGTTCCAACTTTTGACTCAAAAGCTAGCCTGAGCTTTTGTTCATTTGATGCATCGCGCTATTGTGATTTCTGTATGTAAAGATATACAGGTTTCGCAAGTAGACATTTGAATACTTGACGAATCCAGGTCTAGGTGAAATACCAGACAAGATGGCGATAAACCACGAGCTATTGACCATTAAACGATCATTAACAATTCGATTGACCATTCTGGGCACCCATCCCATAGGCTACAAGCGAGAGAGATAGATATCCAGCCCTAAACACCCCATAGATGCGATTCCCGATTAACACCCAACGGGATTTCCTACCATGAGGTCTCGTGGGAGATGCGCCTATATTGCCTCCCTGATGATCCATTATTATTCCTATGGCCTGACACCAGCTGACTGCTGAATTGGAGAGTTTGTCTTAATTGTCTTCGAGGATGCCTGCTTCACCACTCCTCATCAGCCGTGGATCTGAAGAATGGTAATTACCTATTGTGTAACTCGTTCACAAATCAACTGACGAGAGAGGAAACACGGGCCAGTGGGACGTGTCTTGGCTGATGCAACCTTCAGAGGATATTTTTGACACAATCGACTTGAGAATGGTCCAGGACGGACCGAAACGTCGTCGTCCCTTCACCTTCTAGTGTGTGGTCTGGTCAACATACTTTAGCCACGTTATTGTGACTCATCGCCTGCATTCAGAGGATATCATGTTTACAGCAAGGGAATTGATGCATCGAAAGGTGTGTGTGTGTGTGTATATATATTATATATATATACCCCATTTCTTGGTGTATATGCACAGAGAGTTTACTTTAGTCCTGGATTTTCAGTGCTATAGTTTATATACTTACTGGTGGATCAGAAAGCTACTGCGGCGGCCTCTGTAACTCTACAGTGGCTGACAGAACTAAAGCACACTCATTGGTTGACCAGTAAACTATTGTGCAGACCTTAACTACCCCAAACAAGAGTTTACAGTGATCTCGAAATAGTTACGCTTTGGACGGCCATTAAGCGCTTGAAGTTAGACGAGGCAGTACTAAAGGGCACTATATAGACTCTTAGAGGGCTCTATATAGACTGTAGACGGCTCTATATAGACTCTTAGAGGGCTATATATAGGACTCTAGACCAACATTAAGGGCTCCAGGGCCTGTGAACAACATTCTCCGTCTTAACATAAGGGACGTAACTAGCCGGTCAGCCCCTCTTCGAAGGGCTGGGAGGACAAGGGAGGGATGCGAGGACAAGAGGCTGGGATATGTGTGAGGAGGAAAGGAACGGTGGTCCAACCGCTTCGGCCATCGGGATCGAACGCAGACCTGGAGTACTGAAAATAATAGCGCCTCGCAAACTGGTGTGATGACCCGTTTCTGCTCGTTGGTCCCCGGTTAGGTTAGGTAATTTACTCCGTCATTTTTGTGACGACGGGAACGCTCGAGAGGACGGTGTAGGTCAACCGGGTTTGTAATTCATATATGCTCTGCAAGGCGCAGCATCGAACAGACTAGTTGATCAGACCACCAGCCAGCCTGCCAGCCAGCCAGCCAGCCAGCCGCCTTAAGCTGTCCTACTCTCATCTGACAGGCTGCGTTTTTCACGCTATGGAAACCAATGTTAGGAATTCAACTTACGATGAAAAAGTAACGGTTTACACATATATACGTTTTCTATGCATCGCCCTCGATAGGTTAGGCGGGTTGCTTGGGTTGGTACGTGTCTGGTTAGTTGATTTTTTTTTTCTTGGCTGAGTGGCAGTTGAGGTGAACGTGTTGAACCAGGAGGTCTGGTCAGAGACCGGGTTGCAGAAACATTGATCCTCGGAACCACCTCTGACTACCAATCCCTAATCCCCCCTTCCCTCCCCCCCCACCCCCTTGCCCAACCATTTGGGCTGGACGGTAGAGTGACGGCCTCGCTTCTTGCAGGTCGGCGCTCAATCCCGACCGTCCACCAAGTGGTTGGCCACCATTCCTTCCCCCTTCATCCTATCCTAAAAATCCTTATCCCTTCCAAAGGCTATATAGTCGTAATGGCTTATAGTGCTTTTCTCCTGATAATCACCTTACTATCCTTCAACATGTGTTGGACTTAACTTCATCCTAAATGTTATCCTTTTAGTAAGGTTACAATAGTCAAGATTTATCATACTCGACATTAAGCAGTACAAGATTTGTTATCGGGAGGGAATTCCGTTTGAAGACTTTTGAGTTATAATATTTCTAATATAAAAAACCACTAACCGAGTTTCACTAAATAAGAAATGTATTATTGGAAAATAAATTGAATTTGAGATTGTTATAGGTATCTTAGTATATCGTCCTGTAATGACGATAGTATATCAGATAGTAATCGTCCAGTGTCAAACAATTCGAGGGATTTTGTTTGAGAGTTTGTAGGGGTTTGTGTGTCTGTAAACAGTGATTTTTCTGAGCTGGTGAGACTGTGAGCTTGAGAGACTGTGAGCTTGAGAGACTGTGAGCTTGAGAGACTGTGAGCTTGAGAGACTGTGAGCTTGAGAGACTGTGAGCTTGAGAGACTGTGAGCTTGAGAGACTGTGAGCTTGAGAGACTGTGAGCTTGAGAGACTGTGAGCTTGAGAGACTGTCAGCTTGAGAGAGACTGAGCGGCTTCGTTAATTTTGTTCAGAATTAAACCACTTTCTAACCACAGTATTTCTAGTTGCTTGTTTAACATTGGGGGTCTGAAACAGCACAAGGCACTATATGTTTTCAACGAATAGGCGCAAAGAGGCACGGTAAGGCGCTCAGGAGAAAGCACCAAGCCAGTGCAACGGTATAGTGTGTTGCAACGAGATGCATGCAAGGGCGTTTCCAGATGGCGCAATAAGCCACCGATGTTTTCCAGGTAGCCTGCTGTGAGCTTAGGCGGTATCATCATCAGGTAATATTCAGTGACCTGAATACCTGAAAAGTTGATTTTCACGCTCCTGAAGCCAGGTCAGGTTGACTTTTAACTCGGCCATACAACATATTGCTTCTACGTAAAATGCAGCTGTATTTGCAGTGGATTTTATATGGACTCGGTGATGTATTTTTCCGCTTTGGGCTTTATTTGACATTACTATTGTTTTTCTTACTGTATATGCTGTATCTGTTCTGTATTTGTAGTCTTTTCATGCTGTAGGCTGTATCTGTATCTTCAGGTACTGCGTCGACAATTAAAAATGTATTTTGTGTATGAAAACTGTATAATTCAGTTCGAATTGGAACTCAGTGCCTGAATTCAGGAATTGAATTCGACCTGATGTATCTAGATGACGTCATCTGTCTTTGATATCCAAGGACACACAATTTATTCTTTCTCTTCCATCCCCTTTCCTTCAGTGTTACACCGTTCCGTCCTTAACCCCCCTCAGCCCTCTTCCCTCCCCCTAACCTATTCCTCCCTACCTTCCATCCTTTCCTCCCCCTATCCTCCCATCCCAAATCCTTATCCTGACCCCTTCTAAGTGCTATATAGTCGTAATGGCTTGGCGGTTTCCCCCTGATAGTTCCATTCCATTCCTCCCCTATCCCTCATCTATTCTCCCCCTCCCCCGAACCCCTACTGTTCCACCGACCGACAAAGAGACATCACTGACTATCCCATAATTTGCTCATGTTTACCTCGTGACGTCACCAGTAGGGCGAGGCAGCCAAAGACGCTGATTGGTTCGTCATTTTTTGGGGGGAAGCCTTTACAGAACCCGCCCAGCAAACCCACGCCACGAAAGTGACCATCCCGCGCCCCTGGGGCTTGTGTTCCATGGTGGCCGGCGGTGTCCGGGGCTACTGGTGGTGGTGGTCAGGGCTGATTGATGTAGTCTAGACTCTCTTGAGAAGGGAAAGGTAACGTTAAATAGTATTTCTGGAGCCCAGAGATTCTTCAGTGTATAAGTTTTTATTAGTATACTTTGGTATTTTTTACCTATATATTCGCACAGGCTTTGAGAGTCTGAAATTGATCTCCTTTCATACCTGAATGTTGGGAACGATGTAGTTTTATTAACAGAAGGGAATACCTAGGTTTAGATCAGTTCCATTCCTCTTACACACTAATTTTTCTGCAATGTTTGTGACATGATGGGCAACATTTATGTTAGTTATCCATACGAAAGAGATTCTAAATTCTTTATTCTGAGCAGCGATCACGTTATTTACAATTGTTATTATGAGGTTCTTACTGTCGATCTTGCAGAGGAGGTTTTTAAGTGGTTGAAGAGCAGACAACTCACAATTTGTCTTCCTTCTGTGTTGTTAATGTAATAGTTGGTTGTAATACACCTAGTTCTGTTTACCTAGAGTTCGGCCAGTTGTTTAACCGGACACCTACAGTCCGTATGCGTCCTGTTTACGAGTAGATTGAGCCATCAGTATGCACACAGTGATCGTGAGATCTTAGATTTTTGGTAGAGAAGAAAATTGTTTCAGGTGTGACGTCTTTGAGATGAGGAAGATTCTCATTACCTTCCTGGTGACGAGTATAATCTTTCCTCATTACGAGTATATTTGGTTGGTGGTGTACAGATAAATAGACATATGAGTGACAGGTAGATTACATATAAAAGTTGGGTGATCTCACCTTTGTGAGATCACTCAACTGATCTCACAAAAGGTGAGATCAGTTGGGTGAGATTGCGGGCATTTTTATTCAACCATTTATCACACAAGAGGTGAGCTGATGTGTGATAAACAATACGGAACAATACCAATTGCTGGTATTGTTCCGTGTGATATATTTTGTACCTCAAACGAAGCCATTCGTTTACAAGGGGGAACAAAATAATTTGTCTCTGAAGAGTGGAGATGATGTCGGGTCTCTCATGACTTTTAAGGCAAAAGGGCGTGTTGACTTGTATGATTCTCTCTAGTATGGGTGGCGGCTTCCGTCCTTCCTATATGTTGGTGATTCTTGTGCATCTTTGGCCACCAAGAATCACTCTCATTGCTGCATTTTCTGTTCTAGTTTATTCAAAACAAATACGGGGAAGTTAATTAGAGGCAAGGCATGATAACTAGGGATCTTACAAGCATCAGGTAAAACAGTTTAGCATATTTAACATGGATACCAATGAAGGCAGAAATTAGTGGTAACGCGGCTGATAATGGCTTGGTCGCGGGAAATTCACGATTTCAGACTACATGAAAATCGCTGGGGGTCGCTTTAGGAACCCAAAGGCCAAAATGGCTGACCCTGAGCAACCCCGTGTCGGGCACCTATCCCACACCAATCACCCTGTAAAATTGGAGGCTAGCCTGTTGAGGCTGACCCCTAACTGCCTCCATCCTCGAAAAGTTCCGTTACAAAAATATAAATTAATTTAGGTTGTATTAGCTTAGGCTAGGCTGTGTTAGGCTTGGTTCGGTTAGGATATTTCAAGTTAGGGTCTATTAGGCCTCTTGGGTGACGTTTAGATAGTGGTTTTAAAATCCGCTTTCGAACTGTCTTGTGCATGATTCTTGCATATCCTCCCGGACTTGGTCTCAAGTCGACTACGCCATATCCAGCAAAGACCTCCTGATGGATGACTGCACGGCTCCAGGCAGTACCAGCTGATGGCGGCTAACTAACTAATGACCGGAGAGAGGGGTAATGGATGATTCGGCTACTGTAGGTATCACTTTGCGGGTGACTGGTCAAACAGGCGATTCAGCCGGCCCAGAAAAGAGGTGATGAGAGAGAGTGAGTTTGTTGTATAGAGGGAGGGGGTGTTGGGGATGGGGTGTGGAAGAGTGGGGGGGGAGAAGGTAGGTGGGGTGGCTATGTTTAGGAAATGGAAGTGACGCTTAGGGAGGGGGAGGAGAGAGGAAGGGCAGGCAGGTGCAGACAATGACTGATGAAGCAGATAATAAGTTTAAAAAAGTGATTAGCGAAACTGCAGACAGGTACCTAGCCAGATATTGTGATTCATGACCACAGAGAGAAGACACTAATAATGGTACGTAAACACAATGATTTATGACTACAGTGACTTGATAACCAAATGCTAGTACACTCATTCGATTATTTAGTGGAGCAGTGATAACACAATTTTCATGTTTCATAGAAATAAAAATATGATTTTGAATTTAGTGGAACAGTGATATATCATTAGGTGGAACAGTGATATATAATTAGGTGGAACAGTGATATTTCATTAGGTGAAACAGTGATATTTCATTAAGTGGAAGAGCTTTCCCCGTACCTCCTTCAGGCAGTTACAGTTCAGCAATCCACTGAATATATCCTTCAGAAAGTGCAGTTCAACACTCCATAGCACCCTCTGATGGGACGGGATTCTAGTACCCGGAACACCTCTTCTGCACTCGAAAGTCATCAGCCGCTAACGAGGCATTTAATGAGTGCACCCACCATTCCCTGGCTGCTTCTGTGCTCGTCAGGACACGGGAGGGTTCAGATCTACTAAGAAATAGTGAGGGGTGTTTGCCAGTTTGGCCGGCTGAGGGCATGTGCGTCTCTACCCGCCTGGTCAGTGCTGACGTGGAGTTCAAGATGGAGGTCCCGCTTCCCCCTGTAGTGCGGGCTTAGTCCGTGGGCCTCGAGTTTTCTCGCCGAGCTGGGTACCCGGAGGTGGAGCTTGTGTTGTGTGGAATGCTTCATGTCCCTGTGGTGGACATTTATGGCGTCGAGTTGGTGACAGCACGTCGGGTGATTACCAAGTTTACAGAGGAGCTGGCGTATTGGGAGTTTCTCGGTCGCTACGAGGGGCGGAGCTTATCCCTGTCGGATGTTGCAGCACTGTGACCTTCTCCGATCGTAGTGGTGCCCTCACTTATGTTAGTGTTCATGGAACACCCTTGGAGTTTATGGAGGGACTGCTACGGCGTTACTTCGGCCAGTTTGGCACGGTTGTTTGGCACATGCTTTCCTCTGGGACGCTCAAGGGTGTGTGGACAAACATTCGCACCCTGGGAACGTGGCTACGATTAAACATTCCGTCCTCCGTGAGACTCCTGGGATACCACGTTCGGGTGTTTTACGCCCGCCAGCCTCGGACGTGTTATCGTTGTGGCCTTTTGGGCCATCAGGCTGCTGGGTGTTCTGCGCCTGCTGTTGTGCCCATGAACCTCTTCAGTGAGGAGGATTTACCATCGCTTCCTGTGGAGGAGGCTTCGGTGGGTGTGGATGTGAACGTCTCTTTGGCCGATGCTGTGCCCCCCTGTGTCGGCTGGTGCACCTGTTGTTGTTGTCGCTTCTCCTGAGGTTTTGTCGCCGTTGGGTGCTCGTCCTGCTCCGGTTGGTGTCCCAGTAGTTCCTGTGGATCTTCCGACTGCCTTCTGCATGGCTTGCCCATCTTCGAGTTCTTCACCTGCTGCATCTGTCCCTGCGCCCTCGCCGTGTGTCTCGGCTGTGCTGGGTGCTGGAGTGGGTACGGCGCCTCCTCCTGCGCCTGGCCTGGTACCCCATGTGGTTGAGGATGCTGCCGTTCTACGACGAGCATCGGTTCGCCCGGCTGTGTTGCACGTGTCTCTGAGTCAGCCTCTGGATCTGATGATGTGCGGCCAGAGCCTAAGCGTTCCTAGCGTTCTTCTTCTGCCTGGGCTGATGATGGCGAATAAGACGACTGTGGATCTTGTCGCCACGGGGTAGCTCAGGTTGCGTCTCATTCTACGGTGGTGGCGGAGGTGCATGTGCCTGCGGTTGCCAGTGCCAGTGTTTTGGCCTCTCCTTCTGGTGTGGTGCCTGTGGATCATGCTTCGGGTGCGTCGCCCACGTCGGATGTTTCCGGTTCTTCGTGGGGGGGTGGTTTTGCCTGTGAGGTTCATGGTGTGCAGAGTGACCTGGTGGTGGTGTTGAAAAAGGTTGCTCGCTCTGAGGGTTCCGTGCCCCATAACTCGTTCCCTGTTTCCTCGGTGGCGGCTTTGACGCCTCTTCCGTCTTCGGCCGTCTCTTCTGTATCTCCTGCGGTATTGGTGGAGGTGTTACCATCTCGGCAGCCATCGCCTTCTCCTGTGCGTTCGGCGGCAGAACCGTCTCGGCGGCATGGCCACGCTTCTTCGGTGCCTTCTGCTTCCTCGGAGAGGGTGGTTCGCCCTACCCTGCCTCGTTATGCGACTTGCGTCGGCGAACTTAGGGAGTGGCCGTTTCTGCCTGACTTGGTGATTCCTGAGCTTATGCGGGCCCGTGAAGGCAGGGGGATCGTTCCCCTACCGACTTAAGAGTATTTGGTTTGGGTGGCCTATAAGCAGAAGTATCCTTGGGATGAGTTTCCTGAGAAATATGTTCCTGTCTCTGAGAAATGTATTACTCGCCCGTGATTCTTTGTTTGCTGTGTGTTGGGGTTTGTTTCCGTTTGTGTGCGTGGTTGTGGAGTGTGGGTCCGGCGCGAGTGTGTGTGGGGGTGGAACGGATGTGTTTTCCTGGTTCCTGCGTGCTCCGATTTGTGGTTGTAAGTTTCTTAGTGTGGTTTGTGTGTGTGCGGGTGTCCGGTTCCTGCGCGTTTGAGTGTGTGTCTGGTTGTGGATGTCCTTTTATTATGTTATTATTTTTTTTTATTGTACTGGTTGTGCGCTTGTTTGTGTGGTGTTGCGTGCCCTTCTATGCTGCTAGTGTGGCCCAGCCTGTTTTGGTTCTCCTTATCACGTGTTGTTGTTTTTATTATCATTATGTATTGGTGCCTCTGCGTGTGTGGTTTACGGGGCCAGTAGGCTCGTTTTTGTATAATTATGTTCCGGTGTTTGGGTTGTTGGGTGAGGGTTTGGGTGCTAGGTGTTGCAATGTTGTCATTTCTGTACTATTTTCCAGTGTTTGTAATTATTGTTGTGTTTGTTTTTGTTGTTGTGTTTTTGTTATTGGCCCTTCAGGCCGGTGTTTTGTACTTAGACCTTTTGTTATTTTGTAATTTTGCGAGTTTGTACTTTTGTTATTTTGTAATTTTGCGAGTTTGTACTTTTGTAATTTTGTGCTCTACTGATTTTGTTCTAATTTGTTTTCTGTTTTGCTTTTATTGTACTTATACGCATGCTCGCATGTAAAAAAGGAAAAATATTGTGACAGTTTCTGCTGCTGTTATCGGTTCGTATAGTAAGGGATCTGATACACAGTGCCAGTGAGATTGGTTGATTGAATTGAAGGAAATATATACAAATGTTATACTGTAGATAATTTATATTATATATTTATATGTATATTTATATAAATGTTAGATTGCGGTTTTGTCAGATGTTGTGTTTAGTGTGAAGCAAATGACCTCATAAATTGTTGAGGAAGACTGGAGACTTCACTAATTTGTATTGCCAGAGCGAACTTTAGCTCTCGGACCCCTGCCTCCCTCATTTCACCTGTCGGCTACCTGTTGTAATAACTCCTAGCCCTCTTGTGCTAACCTTTGATGGATAGAAAAAGTCACCATTAAGGGGCTATAATTTTTAATAATTCCTTATATTATTAACGGATTTGTCGATTCCATAAGAAATACGACGTATTAGGTGCGAGGACTTGATCTGCATGATCGCTGTTAATGTACTCGCATCGCATCTTTGTTGTACTCACCTAGTTGTACTCACCTAGTTGTGCTTGCGGGGGTTGAGCTCTGGCTCTTTGGTCCCGCCTCTCAACCGTCAATCAACAGGTGTACAGTTTCCTGAGCCTACTGGGCTCTATCATATCTACACTTGAAACTGTGTATGGAGTCAGCCTCCACCACATCGCTTCCTAATGCATTCCATTTGTCAACCACTCTGACACTAAAAAAGTTCTTTCTAATATCTCTGTGGCTCATTTGGCCACTCAGTTTCCACCTGTGTCCCCTAGTGCGTGTGCCCCTTGTGTTAAACAGCCTGTCTTTATCAACCCTGTTGTGTACCTATAGGGGGGTTGAGCCCCCTACATCTCTTCACCTGGCCCCCTGCACCTCCTTCACCTGGCCCCCTGCACCTCTTTACTCTTATCGCGTATGCTCTGGTCTTATACATGTCTCTGCTGACCTCTGACCTTAGATTTCTCCCTTGAGATTGGGTCACCCTATCCTCGCCAGTGTTCAGGAGCCCTTCAGAATATACTGCTGCTGCTGTCTGCATCAAACCTGAAATTAAAAAGGTATACTTCAGACCCTTCTCAGTAGCAGCAGCCCCAGCAGAGGGGATCTGTTCACACCCACATGCATATCTCTGTTCACAGCCACACCCACATGTATACTTCTGTTCACAGCCACACCCACATGTATACCTCTGTTCACAGCCACACCCACATGTATACCTCTGTTCACAGCCACACCCACATGTATACCTCTGTTCACAACCACACCCACATGCATATCTCTGTTCACAGCCACACCCACATGCATATCTCTGTTCACAACCACACCCACATGCATATCTCTGTTCACAGCCACACCCACATGCATATCTCTGTTCACAACCACACCCACATGCATATCTCTGTTCACAGCCACACCCATATGCATATCTCTGTTCACAGCCACACCCACATGCATATCTTTGTTCACAGCCACAGCCACATGCATATCTCTGTTCACTGGGGCACAAACGTCTCCACCTTTCAAAGAGAACTTACATTAAAACTCGGTCGAAAGACATCAGCAACCACACGCACAAACAGCCACATATACACCAACAATCTATACACCATGAGTCCTACACGCCATCAATCCTTTACAGCACCAGTAGGTAGGTAGAGCATGTGGCTCTCGACTCTGCTATGGGAGAGTAGTATCATGGTAGCCTAACCTAACCTACCTTACATTTGTTAGCACGCTGCACAATAATTATTTCCTTAATTCACGTCGGGTTAACTTCATACTCCAGTCTGCGTGTTAACTTAATTTAGTTGTAAACTGCAGACACTAAATTCCACTGTCATCTCACTTGCCCCATCCATAAAACAAAACAGCGTAATAACTGTACCATTAGAACGCACTAAGAAGCTTCCAGATTTGTTTGAGACAAGGGGCTAATGGCACCATTACTCTCACCCCGGCACGACTTGCTTCACGAAAATTGGCCTTGGTAGCCCCTCCTCCCAAGCACACAGTAATTGACTATGCTTGCAAGCATCATATATCATTCAACCACGCGTTTCCTCCGAATCCATTACGACAACCTTCAGTTTGTGCAACACACATGTTGCTAAGATCCCCCGGGCTCTGTTGTGTTCCACGCCAAGCTGCTTCGTGCTCTGTTGTGTTCCACGCCAAGCTGCTTCCTGGCTCTGTTGTGTTTCAGGCCAAGCTGCTCGTAGCTTTGTTGTGTTTCAGGCCAAGCTGCTTCGTAGCTCTGTTGTGTTTCAGGCCAAGCTGCTTCGTAGCTCTGTTGTGTTCCACGCCAAGCTGCTTCCTGGCTCTGTTGTGTTCCACGCCAAGCTGCTTCATGGCTCGGTTGTGTTCAGGCCAAGCTGCTTCCTGGCTCTGTTGTGTTCCACGCCAAGCTGCTTCCTGACTCTGTTGTGTTTCAGGCCAAGCTGCTTCCTGGCTCTGTTGTGTTTCAGGTCAAGCTGCTTCCTGCCTCTGTTTGTGTTTCAGGCCAAGCTGCTTCGTGGCTCTGTTGTGTTTCAGGCCAAGCTGCTTCCTGGCTCTGTTGTGTTCAGGCCAAGCTGCTTCGTGGCTCTGTTGTGTTTCAGGCCAAGCTGCTTCCTGGCTCTGTTGTGTTTCAGGCCAAGCTGCTTCCTGGCTCTGTTGTGTTTCAGGCCAAGCTGCTTCCTGGCTCTGTTGTGTTTCAGGCCAAGCTGCTCCCTGGCTCTGTTGTGTTCCACGCCAAGCTGCTTTATGGCTCTGTTGTGTTCCACGCCAAGCTGCTTCATGGCTCTGTTGTGTTCCACGCCAAGCTGCTTCATGGCTCTATTGTGTTCCCACAAGACTCTTACAGAGCAAAACTCCAAGATACCAATACCTCCTCTACAGTCATCAGCCTCACTTGGTCGGGTGTAACCTCACACGGCGGGCTAATCACTGTTCTCGTCCAGTCATCTGTCACGTTCACTGTTCAGGCTCGAGTTACGTCGTTCTATTTCTCTCATTGGCCATTATTTTTCTCGCTTGCAGAGTTTCTTGTGAGGAGTCGCACCTCAACAAATTTACCGACATGATCTATTATGACTTCAAAACGCATTATATATTTTTTTTTTAGTTTCGTGAGGCTTGGCGAGGATATAATAGATTGGGATATGTTGGGTGGGTTATGTTGGTTGGGATGTGTTGGTTCTTTTTTTTTTTTTACAAGAGTAATGATGATGTAAGATGATGCGTATATATCTCAGGTCGTAGATTCTACTTGAGCTGTCATTGCTAGTTTCCCTGTTGAGACATTAACAGTCAATTTATGTACTATCTGCTCCGGATAGAGGA
>WNGS01163002.1:9956710-9967957 GCA_020271785.1 Procambarus virginalis | reverse complement strand
GTTGGACACACTTACATCAAACACTAACGTGGGTTCGATCCTGCGTCCGATACTCCCCAGACGCAGGTTCGAACCCACGTTAGTGTGATCTCTGTGGTCACACCTTATATGCCCCATTCACATTCCCATTCACACGTCTGCCCCATTCCCCCAGCAGTAAGTGCAGACCTGGTTGAAACCGATTGGCGGGTCGCGTTCCAGGACCAAAAAAAAAAAGAAAAAAAAATAGTATCCTAGGCCTAACGTGAGGTATGGGAAGGGGACGCGCTAGGCCTAAGCCTGGAAGCAGGAGTGTGACGTCATCTGCTCCTTTACCATCCTGTGTAATTTAAACAAATAATAATGATAAAGTAAAAAAAAAAGAATAAAAATAAGGAAATTGTAAACAAATAGAAATAGATAATTACAAACAAATAAAAATAAGATTATAAACAAATAAAAAATAAGAAAATTGTAAACAAATCAAAATAAGGAACTTGTCGTTAATTTTTATTGTTTACAAGTAAAAAATGTATGGGAAAAACTACAATCTAAAAAAAAAAGAGTGCAGAGTTAGGGGGGGGGGGGGGGTTAGTGGAAGAAATGAGGAGCACAAGGCACTCGAGCCTTCACTCGGGGCAGGAGTGTAACTGATGACTTGCCATCAGTAGTCAAGGCTTCAGCTGTTTTATATACGAGCAAATTATACAATGTCCTCCTGCCACTGCCCACACGCGCGTGTGTGTGCGTGTGTGTGTGTGTGTGTGTGTGTGTGTGTGTGTGTGTGTGTGTGTGTTGTGTGTGTGTGTGTGTGTGTGGTGTACTCACCTAATTGTGCTTGCGGTGTTGAGCTCTGGCTTTCCGGTTCTGCCATTTAGGTGTTCACCTGTAACCAGCGTCTTCTTAAACACAGGGGACAATGGGAGGGACTATTGGATTCATCAATTATTTACGAAACCATTCATCTTTCCTCAATCGTGATGGCTTAGTCTGCATTTCTGATATTGTCAATAAGCTCCGAATCACTATACGAGATCGTCTATAATACCCTTGGGTTGTTTAGTTTTGTAGTGAACTCTTTAATAACTGCCATAACTGAGGAAAGATGTACAGGCTTCGTAAGTAGGACACATAAATGCTTGATAAATCCTGGCTATGATTATTTATACAGTTATTCTAGACTATGTGAAGGATAGAACTTATGTCGAGCGTCTCGGGTACCAGTTAGGTTGGTACTCCTCAGATCATTCCTTATTGAAAGTATCCATGACCAGAAGTCAAATTTCCGACGATCCAAGTGAATGACAAGTTATCACCCCGGGCTCTTCTGCTTTGCATCTTATAATAAGCTCTGTGACACTACAAGTCACCGTCTGCCAGAATGATAGTCACACAGGGACATAACTGGCAGACCCCCTCACAGTGTTCAAGAAGGAAGTTATCAGGGGGAAAGTGCCAAGCCATCATGACTATATAGCACTGGGAAGGGGTCAGGAAAAGGAATTGGGATGGGACGGGGGGAAAGGAATGGTGCTCAAGAGAGAACTTGACAAACGCCTCCAAAGGATACCTGAACAATCAGGCTGTGACTCATACGTCAACGTGCGAGCAGCCGCGTCCTTCAGCCTGGTTGATCAGTCCAGCAACCAGGAGGCCTGGTCGACGACCGGGCCGCGGGGACGCTAAGCCCCGGAAGCAACCTCAAGGTAACCTCAAGGTATGTGGCCACCCAGCCAGGCCTCTTAAGAGTTGTCACAGCCTCACAAAATGTTGGTCTAAAGTACCCGACCGCCTAACCTAGCCGAGGGCCCACGAATAGAAAACGCGACAGCCCGTCAGTTTTGCGACCCGCTAATGTATAAAAATGTACTCAAATTCACAACGGCTATGCAAAATTGAAGTGATTTCCAGTTTTCTATTCGAGGGTCCTTGGTTAGGCTAGGGTTCGGGCATTTACTACGATCATTTTTGCGACGTGAACGCTCGAGAGAACCAGGCTGAATAACCAAAAACAATGATGAACAATGCTGAAGTATGAAGATATCATCAAGAACACGCGAGTGCATAAAGTAGTTGGAACACTCCTGATTCCTCCTTGTACCGAGTAATTAAGACGCATCTTGTTCTCTAAATTCAACAAACGTTAAATCTAAAGTGATCTTTTTTCTGCCAGAAATGTTCTAACCTAGATAATTCACCTAATTTATCTAAGATCTGTGTTGACCCGAGGAAGAATCAATATTATTGTGCTTTTAATTTGACTGAAGCAGCGGAATTTCACGCCGCAGCCGATCGATAAAAGTTCGATATATCAAGTGTGAAGACAGGCTATGTTTACCACACAACTCACGGAGCGGGCATCCCAGGTGGCGCTGTATACGTGCCTCGCCGCACGCAACACGCTCCTCTTTTGATGCAACTGTTTATAGTATCGTTTACCCTTCGAGCGTTTAATAAACAGTGACTTGTAAAAGCAGCTCGTGTCCTGAAGAGGCCCTTGGTGTGACCAAACCTGACCTCTCGAACATTTGCCTCTCTTAAGGCATTAAATATAGCATTTAATGCCTTGAGGCCGAATGACGTGCTCGACAAAGAGTGGCTTCACTCTCACCAACGTCGCACTGGAAAGTGATCAAGTCGTATCATTCCAAGAACCAATTAGGCATGAGACACCATACACATGCGCTATTGTGTCTTGTGTGTTTGCTTCATCTTACAGTCTACAATGGTTATCAATCTCGGACTTTTCGCTCACATATTGTACATTGGCTTCATCATAATATGTCGCGCCCGTCATAGTGGTATGTGGGTACATCTTTAAGCTGGTCTTAAACAACGGTTAAAGACAAATTTGAGGGAATTAATAGGCATTTTCGATTAATAATAGCGTTTGACACTCAAGTCCTACCGTTGCTTGGATGAGATAGCACTGTCACACCCAAATGCTACCGTTGCTTGGATGAGATAGCACTGTCACACCCAAATGCTACCGTTGCTTGCTTGGATGAGATAGCAATGTCACACCCAAATACTACCGTTGCTTGGATGCAGTCCCAGGCTACAGTAGTAGTCCCCACCAGTACACACAGTCCCAGGCTACAATAGTAGTCCCCACCAGTACACACAGTCCCAGGCCACAAGCAGTAGTGGCCACCAGTACACACAGTCCCAGGCTACAGCAGTAGTGCCCACCAGTACACACAGTCCCAGGCCACAGGCAAGTAGTGCCCACCATTACACCAGTCCCAGGCCACAGCAGTAGTGGCCACCAGTACACAGTCCCCGGCCACAGCAGTAGTGCCCACCAGTACACACAGTCCCAGGCACAGGCAGTATTGCTCACCAGTACACACAGTCCCAGGCCACAGGCAGTAGTCCCCACCAGTACACACAGTCCCAGGCCACAGCAGTAGTCCCCACCAGTACACACAGTCCCCAGGCCACAGCAGTAGTCCCCACCAGTACACACAGTCCCAGGCCACAAGCAGTAGTGGCCACCAGTACACACAGTCCCAGGCCACAAGCAGTATTGCTCACCAGTACACACAGTCCCAGGCCACAGCAGTATTGCTCACCAGTACACACAGTCCCAGGCCACAGCAGTATTGCTCACCAGTACACACAGTCCCAGGCCACAGCATAGTCCCCACCAGTACACACAGTCCCAGGCCACAGCAGTAGTCCCCACCAGTACACACAGTCCCAGGCCACAAGCAGTAGTGGCCACCAGTACACACAGTCCCAGGCCACAAGCAGTATTGCTCACCAGTACACACAGTCCCAGGCCACAGCAGTAGTGCCCACCAGTACACACAGTCCCAGGCCACAACAGTAGTGCCTACCAGTACACACAGTCCCAGGCCACAAGCAGTATTGGCCACGAGTACACACAGTCCCAGGCCACAGCAGTAGTGGCCACCAGTACACACAGTCCCAGGCCACAAGCAGTATTGGCCACCAGTACACACAGTCCCAGGCCACAACAGTAGTCCCCACCAGTACACACAGTCCCAGGCCAAAATCAGTAGTCCCCACCAGTACACACAGTCCCAGGCCACAGCAGTAGTCCCCACCAGTACACACAGTCCCAGGCCACAGGCAGTAGTCCCCACCAGTACACACAGTCCCAGGCCACAGGCAGTAGTCCCCACCAGTACACACAGTCCCCAGGCCACAATCAGTAGTGCCCACCAGTACACACAGTCCCAGGCCACAGGCAGTAGTGGCCACCAGTACACACTGTCCCAGGCCACAGCAGTAGTGCCCACCAGTACACACTGTCCCAGGCACAGCAGTAGTGGCCACCAGTACACACAGTCCCAGGCCACGGCAGTAGTGCCCACCAGTACACACAGTCCCAGGCCACAGCAGTAGTCCCCACCAGTACACACAGTCCCAGGCCACAATCAGTAGTCCCACCAGTACACACAGTCCCAGGCCACAGCAGTAGTGCCCACCAGTACACACAGTCCCAGGCCACAGCATAGTCCCCACCAGTACACACAGTCCCAGGCCACAATCATAGTCCCACCAGTACACACAGTCCCAGGCCACAAGCATAGTACCTACCAGTACACACAGTCCCAGGCCACAATCAGTAGTCCCCACCAGTACACACAGTCCCAGGCCACAGCAGTAGTACTACCAGTACACACAGTCCCAGGCCACAGCAGTAGTCCCCACCAGTACACACAGTCCCAGGCCACAATCAGTAGTCCCCACCAGTACACACAGTCCCAGGCCACAGCAGTAGTGCCCACCAGTACACACAGTCCCAGGCCACAGCAGTAGTCCCCACCAGTACACACAGTCCCAGGCCACAATCAGTAGTCCCCACCAGTACACCCAGTACACAGTCCAGGCCACAGCAGTAGTGCCCACCAGTACACACAGTCCCAGGCCACAGCAGTATTGGCCACTAGTACACACAGTCCCAGGCCACAGGCAGTATCCCCACCAGTACACACAGTCCCAGGCCACAATCAGTAGTCCCCACCAGTACACACAGTCCCAGGCCACAGCAGTAGTGCCCACCAGTACACACAGTCCCAGCCACAGCAGTAGTCCCCACCAGTACACACAGTCCCAGGCCACAGGCAGTAGTCCCCACCAGTACACACAGTCCCAGGCCACAAGCAGTAGTCCCCACCAGTACACACAGTCCCAGGCCACAGCAGTAGTCCCCACCAGTACACACAGTCCCAGGCCACAATCAGTAGTCCCCACCAGTACACACAGTCCCAGGCCACAGCAGTAGTGCCCACCAGTACACACAGTCCCAGGCCACAGCAGTAGTCCCCACCAGTACACACAGTCCCAGGCCACAGGCAGTAGTCCCCACCAGTACACACAGTCCCAGGCCACAAGCAGTAGTACCTACCAGTACACACAGTCCCAGGCCACAATCAGTAGTCCCCACCAGTACACACAGTCCCAGGCCACAGCAGTATTGGCCACCAGTACACACAGTTCCAGGCCACAGGCAGTAGTGCCCACCAGTACACACAGTCCCAGGCCACAGGCAGTAGTGCCCACCAGTACACACAGTCCCAGGCCACAGGCAGTAGTACCTACCAGTACACACAGTCCCAGGCCACAATCAGTAGTCCCCACCAGTACACACAGTCCCAGGCCACAGCAGTATTGGCCACCAGTACACACAGTTCCAGGCCACAGCAGTAGTACCTACCAGTACACACAGTCCTAGGCCACAATCAGTAGTCCCCACCAGTACACACACTCCTTGAGCGTGCCTGCCCGACAACTTGCCCAGCCTTCAAAGTGCTCATGTCGTCAAATACTTCAAGACTCATTACGAAATGAGAATTGCATTTTAACTTTCGTATTTTCTTTTGTTTGAATTTATTATTTTTTTTTCGTATAAATATCGGCCTTTTTTGTTTTGTTTAAGTACATCAACAACTTTTAATTTTGCTAGTGCTCTTAAGCTTATTTTGTCAGACGTTTTGTTTGTTAATCTCTAAGATGTTTGTTTTGTTTTCTTCGAGGTCAAGGGCCTTGTTTACGACATTTACAGCACTTGAACATTCCACCTTTGTAAATAAGGAAAGGCAACACATTCTATAAAGCAGGAATGTTCCTGAAAGTGTAAATAAGAAAGACTCCTACTGTAAATGATAATAGTTTACCAGCATTGTAAATCATGAGTGTGACCTAATGCTATATTGTTTACGTCATACTCCACACTGTAACCGAAGCCAACTGGACACAATTTAAATGTAAATATGACACAGAGAGAATATAATGTTTCTTTGACGTTTGGCCCCTGTACGTACAGTCAACGTCGTCCCAGACAACAGCGTCCCAGTCAACGTCGTCCCAGACAACAGCGTCCCAGTCAACGTCGTCCCAGACAACGTCGTCCCAGACAACGTCGTCCCAGTCAACGTCGTCCCAGACAACGTCGTCCCAGACAACGTCGTCCCAGACAACGTCGTCCCAGACAACGTCGTCCCAGACAACGTCGTCCCAGTCAACGTCGTCCCAGACAACGTCGTCCCAGACAACAGCGTCCCAGTCAGCGTCGTCCCAGACAACGTCGTCCCAGTCAGCGTCGTCCCAGACAACGTCGTCCCAGACAACGTCGTCCCAGACAACGTCGTCCCAGACAACAGCGTCCCAGTCAGCGTCGTCCCAGACAACGTCGTCCCAGACAACGTCGTCCCAGACAACGTCGTCCCAGACAACGTCGTCCCAGACAACGTCGTCCCAGACAAGCTCCACTGCTCTCAGTGGTTGCGTGCATCCCTGGTGGCCGGGGCAGCGTTTAGCGTGAGACGGGGAGTGACTTGATGCTTGTGAGAGGCGCGTGTTCCTGCCTCGCCTGGGGGGGAATGGTGGGTGTCTGGACCACGCCACCACCCCCATCACCACCACTACCCATCACTGCCACTACCACCACCACCACTACCACCACCACTACCCATCACTGCCACTACCACCACCACTACCACCACCACTACCCATCACTGCCACTATTCGTCATAGTGGCAGGGATAGCACCGTCTCTGCTACCACTCACCATCACTGCTATCATTGTCATCACCAGCGTCACTGACACCACATACCTGCCACCGTTGACACCATTACTAACTCTACTCACACTACTTCGGTACCAAATGAGAGATTCAGAACTTTAATTCTATATCACATACGTCAGACCATTTTGTGGAGTATGCGGCTCCAGCGTGGAGTCCACATCTAGTAGAGTACAAGACGAAGTTCAAACGTATGCCACCAGACTAGTCCCTGTACTGCGAGGTATAAATTACGAGGGGGAAGGCTGCTTGAACTGAATCAAACGTCGCTGGAAGACAGAAGAGTTAGGGGAGACATGATTACCACATACAAAATTCTCAAGGGATTTGATATGGTAGATAAAGGCAGATTATCACGGGTGGTACTCGCTGAAGGGGACGGAGGTAGAAACGTGGTACTCAAATGAACCTCAGAGACATTACAAAAGCAAAATTTTGCAATGCCATAGTTAAGAAAATGAATGCACTAGGGAGAGTTGTGGTTATCCTGATGATTTCGGGGCTTAGCGTCCCCGCGGCCCGGTCCTCGACCAGTCCTCCTTTTTGTTACACCCCCCCCCCTCCAGGAAGCAGCCCATAGCAGCTATCTAACTCCCAGGTACCTATTTACTGCTAGGTGAACACACACATCAGGGTGAAAGAAACTCCCCATTTGTTTCCGACTCCACCGGGGATCGAACCCGGAACCTCAGGACTATGAATCCCGAGCGCTGTCCACTCAGCTGTCAGACCCACAGGTGGTGGAGGTAGATACCAAACCGTTTCAATTTTAGATATGATAGGGCCGAAAGAGCTTTGGGACCGGTACACCGTTGATTTGCCGTTCAGAGGCGGGACCTAAGAGCCGAAGCTCAACTCCTGCAAGCATAATTGGATGAGTACAGCCACACACACACACACACACACACACACACACACACACACACACACACACACACACACACACACACACACACACACCACACACACACCACACACACACCACACACACACCACACACCCACACACACACACACCACACACACCACACACACACACACACACACAACACCCACACACACACCACACACAACACACACCACACAACACACACACACACACACACACACACACACACACCACACACACACACCACACTACACACACACACACACCTCAATAATGGCCTTTATATCCACTTTTTTGTTGTGGTCTTAATTCTCTTCAAGACGCGGAAAAAAAGATTCTCTCTGGCGATGTCAGACTTCACCCAGTCATCAGTGAGGAATTTAAAGAACGTATATAAGTGTTGTCTACAACGACGAGGAAGGGAAGAAAGAGAAGAGAGAGGAGAGAGAGAGAGAGCGAGAGAGAGAGAGAGGGTGTTAGAGAGAGGAGAGAGGAGAGAGAGAGAGAGAGAGAGATAGAGATAAAGGGAAGAGTCCAATATTCAGAGGGGGTGGGTAGGTGGATCGCGCCATCCCGAGCAATGCTACTCGGATCCGGTTTAATTTTTTGTATGGTTTATCAAGTTTTTGAGCTAAGCTGTATGATATGATCAATCCGGTCCAGGTCTGTATATTACCCTGCAGGATAATGATCTCTATCATTTGAGTTGCATTAACGCTGGAATCTATAGATCCCGTCGTATCTTAAGAAGCCAAAACAAGGATATGTTCACTGCACAAACGATATTGTGGCTTGTATTCCACTTGATCTTTCCTACACTGAAGATTCTGAACCTTTAGCTGTCTGGAAATGTCTCTTTCATATGATGGAAGACTTCTGGAACTGGACTTTTTCAGGAACTCAAGGCATCTGGACTCGTAGCTCTCTGACACTGAATTAAAGATTCAGACCGGCTAGTACGGTGGGTTAGATTTTATAAGTGAATATATTTCTTTGTCAGGATTAGATCAACTCATTATGTGAACGCGATTCGGGCAAGTGTCCGCTGCTTCTCACATCACCTCTGGAGCGGCACTTACACCCGCGTTAAGTGTCGTCATAAAGTGCAGACAAGGAATTTACCAAACTACATAAATACCTCCTTTAATTGGTTCCATAATAACTCGTTTGATTATATTTTTGCGGAAGATGAGATGACACTTGTCGAAACATTTGCTTTATGACACACTAAATGAGATACTTGCCTTGTTTCACACGCATTTACTGAAACACTTGAATTGTTTACCGGACATTGATGAAAGAAAAAATAAAGCCTTCCTTTCTTTACGACACATCGTCAAACAGAGGGCCGTGTCACTTGTAGAACATCCGTTGACTTCTGTTAATCTCACTTTTATACGCACAGCCCTGACACACACACACACACACACACACACACACACACACACACACACACAACACGTACGTTGCCGGCCGCGTCACATATCTACACATATCTAACACACACACCAAGCCTCCTCCACCCATGTAATCGGATGCCCTTGCCATCATACACCAACGGCGTTTAGAACAGCTTCCTACCATTTACCCAACCGCCCCCTAATCCTAACCAACCTAATCTAAACCCAACCGAACCGAAGTTTATCCAAACCTCACGATATACAGTTTTGACAATGAGAAATGTGCTCTGATGAACGTTTCGTGATTGATTTGACAGTACCCTGTTTCGTTAGGGGCGTGGCCAAATGGCTCACGAAACGTCATCTGGACAAAGCTTGTTTTTCGATTGTCAAAATCGTATATATCTAAAAGGTTGGATAAGTTAGGTTAGGTTGGATAAAGTTAGGTTTGAGTTGGATAAAGTTAGGTTTGGTTGGATAAAGTTAGGTTAGGTTGGATAAAGTTAGGTTAGGTTGGATAAAGTTAGGTTTGATTGGATAAAGTTAGGTTTGGTTGGATAAAGTTAGGTTTGGTTGGATAAAGTTAGGTTTGGTTGGATAAAGTTAGGTTTGGTTGGATAAAGTTAGGTTAGGTTGGATAAAGTTAGGTTTGGTTGGATAAAGTAGGTTAGGTTGGATAAAGTTAGGTTTGGTTGGATAAAGTTAGGTTTGGTTGGATAAAGTTAGGTTTGGTTGGATAAAGTTAGGTTAGGTTGGATACGGTTAATGTGATGTGGTTGGTTGGATAAAGTTAGTTAGGTTGATAGGTTAAAGGTTTATTATCCGTTAGCGAAAGGTCTCGCGTACAATGCGACTTGTACCTGTATGGTTGCATTATTCTCAAGCCTATATCTCTATATCCAAGCCTCCTATAGGCAGCAGGAGAACTGAATGCCACTAGAACTCCCTGACTTGATGACGGCGTCTGAATGCGAGATGGAATCCCATCCTCTGTTCGATAGCCCAATAGAATTAAAGCACCCTCCATGTTTTGATTAAAATGCTCAATCCTATTGTTTACGATCCCCCTGTGGAGACTTCAACTACGAGGCCGCCGGGACGAGACTGGATATGAACGATCTTGACGGATTGAATCGCTTTGGTGATATCCCGAGTAGTTATGGGAGGAGAGATTTACACAGTGGATTCCTTTACGCCTCTCTGTCAAAGAGGAGATATCACAGATAGGATTTACCATTTGTTAAATAGGAATTGTATGTTGAAATATTTGTGAATGACGCTGGGGAGAGGTACGTACTTTGGGCACGACGGTACGTGTGTCCCACTGTATGATTGTGTGTTTCGCGAAGACCAGCACTGCTGAGGCGTGCACTCACTTGTATGGTGCCGCGGGGGCACCACTGAGGCGTGCAGAGCCGTGCATGATAAAAAAAAAACAGTACCCGTGCATCATTAAGAACGCATTGTAATATATTACTGGAGCGAGGATAGTTGTGCACGAATATAATGTACAGAGACGTGCACCACTGTTGTAAACCCCGAGGTCGTGTCTAGGTGATAGTAGGTAGAGGGGCGTGCATGCACGGTAAAGACCGGGATCTTCACCGTAATTAAGATTTCTGGAATTGCAGCATTTTGAAACTGAAATTATAAGGAAGGGTGAAAGAGGGAGTACAGGGAAGGGATGAGAGTGGGGCTGCAGGGAAGGATGAGAGGGGCGTGACAGGGGGAGAGAGGGTGCGTCAGGGAGGTGAAGGCGCAGGGAGGAGAGAGGCTAGGAGAGGGCGGGAAGGGTGAAGGGCGTAGAGGATAAGTCACATAAACCCTTAACATGATTAGCGTGAAGACCCCAGCACCACGTGACGTTTTGACATAAGCAAAGCACGCTCATGCAAGCACGGTGCGCAGCACCCAGCACGCAC
>WNGS01163002.1:9943996-9946772 GCA_020271785.1 Procambarus virginalis | reverse complement strand
TAATCAGTATCTGCTTTCATAGGCTTCAGCATCGCGTATTTCCCTATTACTTCTCATAGCAAGTGGAAACCTGGTCTTACTATAGCCGCGTCAGAAGAGCTCTATTCGGTTTTGTTGTGACGACTATAGACCCAGGACGACGTCAAATAGAAACACGGGACAGTACGTCAGCTTTGTGCAGTCGATTTCATTCAAATTACGTCCAAAGTTTGCCATAGCGCGCATACGCGCCAAAAGTGACGGTCTTTTTAAGAGGATGGGTTGCGACACTGCCTACCTCCGTCTCCTCGCAGAAGGGCAGGAGTGAGGGAAAGCCATGTACAGTGAGAGAAGCAGGCCTACGAGGAGAAAGGTGTCCAGCAGTCAGTCTACGAAAATGGCAAACCTGGTTGCCCTCTTGCAGAGGGGCTAAAGGTGGACGGCCTCCTGGTTCTCACTCTCCTGCATTTAGCCATTTTTGCTCGTGAGCAGACCGAAGACGTCACCGCGTTCAACAGGTTTATTCTGGAGTGCGATGTGCCACGCCGTGCAGTGGCAGGCAAAGTGGATTGGGGCATGGATGTTGGTCTTGTTTAAACTGCATAATTCCGGCCACTCTCCTGTCAATTTCCGCTAGGATGTTTCCGTGGCCACCGATCTCATCCCAGGTCGAGCGTATCTGCTGTGGCGTCTGTGAGGCAGCACAGGAGCTGGCCGTTCAAATTCGTTAAGGTTGTCCAAGTCCCATCTGGGCTCCTGCGACAAGACCTGAGTGGTGTCTAAGCAGCTCTCGCTGGTTAACCTACTCTTGTCTTCCTTCATGTGGCGGCCTCCAAGACATTCCAGAGGTCCTTCATGTGGCGCCTCCAGACATTCCAGAGGAGGTCCTTCATGTGGCGCCTCCAGACATTCCAAAGGTCTGCATCAGCTGCACCTTGTCTCTTCACCCAAGTGATGCGCAGGAGCAGTTTTGTAGATCTTTGAATAGAACCTCTGGAAAAGGCTGCCTTCCAGGAAGCCCAAGCGGTACCGGAGGGCCTTGATCCCGGCCTTGACCCCGGCCTTGACCCCGGCCTTGACCCCGGCCTTCAGAGCCCGCAAGGCCAACCACAGGCCTAACACCACCACAACCACCACTTGACCTTTAATAACACCACAACCACCAGATCTGTGTCTCAACAAATTTGGAGAGTTTCTCAACTTTTCTCTTAAAATTTAGAAATTTAAAATTTACTATTTTAAAAATTTTTTTAAATAAAAATAAAAAAATTTCTTCATCAGAATTACGTTAAAAAAACACAAAGTCATAGGCATCATTATTAATACAAAAGGAGAACTTTTTCCAACTCTCCACCCCCCGCTTGCACGGTCAGGAAGGAGAGAAAGCGTCAAGGCCATTACGACAATATATAGGCACTTGGAAGGGATCAGGATAAAGATTTGCAAGTGTGGGCGTGACTACGCGTGGGCGTGACTCAACGTATGGACGTGGGTGTGACTACGTTATTGGGCGTGTGTGGGTAGCGCGCGCACACGCCCAAGACAGAGAGTCACTGTGAAGGCGAGGTCCTCAAGATTAGAGCGAAGTGTCACCAGGCGAGTCTCGCAGGGGTCAGTCCTTTGAGCTATACTGTTTCTGATACATGTAAAATGATCTCACTGAGGGTATAGACTCGTTCCTCTCAATTATTGCTGTATGAGCCAATCAAGGCAGCCAAGAAACTTACAGCCCTATCTTCTCGACATCAGGGGTTGCAAAACCTTACATGAAGCATCAGTTGACTTCCATCTGAGTATCGCACATCTTTTCAGTGCCTGACTGACTGAGTGGCTGGCCTGCCCTCCCGCAGTTATCACAATTCTGGACAAGGTGAAGAGCCATGCTAGAAGGCATACCTCTCTTCTCAACCTCGTTTAGGCTGGTGTGATCAATACATCAGAGCCTTGACACTAGAGAGATATTGATGGATTTTGATCTATTAGGTTCAAGGCCAATGTGTTCAAGATTTCCCATCTGGCTTAACTTCGTGGGACAACCAAAGGCTCTATAGAAAACCAACAACACAAGACCGCTCAGGCCATCAACTAGCCTCTTGCTGCTTGTTGCATGTTCCTCAAGGGCCTCAGTCCATCAGTGCCAATGAGGTCCACGACGCATATGAGGGCTCTGGCACACAATTGGCTCAAGCTTTATCCAGTACCTTACATGACAGTAACGAAGCATTACATTTAGTTTATTCTTTTGAAAATTAATAATATAATACTGGATCAATATAAATGAGTTTCTTAGGATTAGGCTCCTCCCCTTCCGCTCCCTCCCCCCCCACCTCCCTTCCGCTCCCATCCCCCTCCCCGCCACATCCACTTCTCCCCCTGAATACATCTCATCTCCCTCCCCCCCCCCCCTCATAAGACACACCTCTCCCCTCTCACAAGAGCTCTCACCGTTCCCCCCTTTTCAACAACGTTATCATCCGTCTCTCTCTCTTTCCTCACCCCTCCTTCGCTTAGTATTTCACTCATCACCATCATCTCACCGCCCCCCTTCTCACTCAAATCCCTACTCCCACGCACCCAACTACACCCCTTCATACACTACCATCACCACCCCTTCCCCTACTTACCCGCCCCTGCCCGCTCTCATCTATTTCCAACCCCTCTAACCTCATTCCTTCTCCCCAATTCCACAAAAACCAGACCCCTTTTCACCTATATTTCTATTTTTGTTTATACAGGTGGGTATAGGAACACAGGTGAGTATAGGAACACAGGGTGAGTATAGGAACACAGGTGGGTA
>WNGS01163002.1:9931496-9938996 GCA_020271785.1 Procambarus virginalis | reverse complement strand
ACATCATTCAGAAACGTAAGTAAGGAGGCATTTAGGGCGCTTTACACTGCCTACGTGAGGCCAGTCTTAGAGTATGCCGCCTCATCATGGAGTCCCCATCTGAAGAAGCATATATGAAACTGGAAAAGGTTCAGAGGTTTGCAACGAGACTCGTCCCAGAGCTACAAGGGATGGAATGAGGAGCGCCTGAGGGAACTGTGCCTTACGACACTAGAAAGAAGAAGGAGAGAGGGGACATGATAGGAACGTATAAAATACTCAGAGGGATTGACAGAGTGGCCATAGACGAAATGTTCACACGGAATAGTAACAGAACGAGGGGACATGGATGGAAGTTGGAAACTCAGATGAGTCACAGAGATGTTAGGAAGTTTTCTTTTAGCGTGAGAGTAGTGGGAAAATGGAATGCACTTAAGGAACAGGTTGTGGAAGCAAATACTATTCATAATTTTAAAACCAGGTATGATAGGGAAATGGGACAGGAGTCATTGCTGTAAACAACTGATGCTCGAAAGGCGGGATCCAAGAGTCAATGCTCGATCCTGCAGACACATATAGGTGAGTACATATAGGTGAGTACACACACACACACACACACAGGTAACTGCAAAGTTATCAGAGGCTTCTGTAAACTGCTTTTCAACAGCCGACGGATCATTAAAACATCATTTAAGGATGTTTTCTTATGAATTAACAGGATACTGAAGACTAGTTCTGAGTAAATGGCTGTTGTTTGAGCCAGGGAGTAAACGCCCCAATCACCCGCACTTAGAATTTAGCGCTACGGCAATATCATTTCATTCAGTAGGATTTTCGGGAATTCGAACTCAGGTCTAAATAATACGAGACCTTTAATCCTACTATCCAAGCCATGGATGCTCACAATAAAATTCTCAGTTGTACCTAACTGGTACCCAACTAAGACTTCAACCTTCCCTGGAGAACAGCTAAGCTTACCTCTTATCTGAGAGGTAATTCACCTATTCATCCATGTCATAAAACATGAAGTCCATAATAGCGACTCCAGGCGATTACAAATGAAGTCTGAAATGAGGGTTGGTTTTCCAGAGTTTTTAATGCTGATCTTGCTGATATTCATGATCTTGCAGCTCTGCTGTCAACACTATATTGTTTCAAACACTCAGGTCTGATAGGAGAGAAATTACCGACTCCCGACGACCTGAAAGCACCAGTATAAAAAGCTATGATTTGTTCAGATCTGAAATCTATGTTTATGAGCAGCACAAAACGTCCATCAGATATGAGACACAGTGGTTGCCAGGATCAGGTTGGGTTCCGTTACCTGTGGCAGGTGGCTACCCTTACCTGTGGCAGGTGGCTACCCTTACCTGTGGCAGGTGGCTACAGGTAACGGATCTTCCAATCCTGAGCACTCCTGGTGCAAACTCTGTGAGCAGGAACTGGGCACGATCTTGCACACTACATCACTGAATGGCCAGTTATCGGGCCATTCAGACCCGTTGGCATGAGCTTGGAGCTTAGCAATTATTTTATTCACTCTTGTGTTGATGATATCTTCATAATGCACTCCAAAATTTGCCAATGCAGGCTACTGAAATATGGCCCTGTATGACTATCCTGTGTGATGTAGCATTTTAGCATCAGCTTTTTGACACACACTGTACTCCCTTCATATAGTCTAGGCAGCTAGTTCTTGACACACACTGTACTCCCTTCATATAGTCTAGGGCAGCTAGTTCTTGACACACACTGTACTCCCCTTCATATAGTCTAGGGCAGCTAGTTCTTGACACACACTGTACTCCCCTTCATATAGTCTAGGGCAGCTAGTTCTTGACACACACTGTACTCCCCTTCATATAGTCTAGGGCAGCTAGTTCTTGACACACACTGTACTCCCCTTCATATAGTCTAGGGCAGCTAGTTCTTGACACACACTGTACTCCCCTTCATATAGTCTAGGGCAGCTAGTTCTTGACACACACTGTACTCCCCTTCATATAGTCTAGGGCAGCTAGTTCTTGACACACACTGTACTCCCCTTCATATAGTCTAGGGCAGCTAGTTCTTGACACACTGTACTCCCTTCATATAGTCTAGGGCAGCTAGTTCTTGACACACTCTGTACTCCCCTTCATATAGTCTAGGGCAGCTAGTTCTTGACACACACTGTACTTCCCTTCATATAGTCTAGGGCAGCTAGTTCTTGACACACTCTGTACTCCCCTTCATATAGTCTAGGAGCTAGTTCTTGACACACACTGTACTCCCCTTCATATAGTCTAGGGCAGCTAGTTCTTGACACACACTGTACTCCCCTTCATATAGTCTAGGGCAGCTAGTTCTTGACACACACTGTACTCCCCTTCATATAGTCTAGGGAGCTAGTTCTTGACACACTCTGTACTCCCCTTCATATAGTCTAGGGTAGCTAGTTCTTGACACACACTGTACTCCCCTTCATATAGTCTAGGGCAGCTAGTTCTTGACACACACTGTACTCCCCTTCATATAGTCTAGGGCAGCTAGTTCTTGACACACACTGTACTCCCCTTCATATAGTCTAGGGCAGCTAGTTCTTGACACACACTGTACTCCCCTTCATATAGTCTAGGGCAGCTAGTTCTTGACACACACTGTACTCCCCTTCATATAGTCTAGGGCAGCTAGTTCTTGACACACACTGTACTCCCCTTCATATAGTCTAGGGCAGCTAGTTCTTGACACACCCTGTACTCCCCTTCATATAGTCTAGGGCAGCTAGTTCTTGACACACACTGTACTCCCCTTCATATAGTCTAGGGCAGCTAGTTCTTGACACACACTGTACTCCCCTTCATATAGTCTAGGGCAGCTGCACAAANTCATATAGTCTAGGGCAGCTAGTTCTTGACACACACTGTACTCCCCTTCATATAGTCTAGGGCAGCTAGTTCTTGACACACACTGTACTCCCCTTCATATAGTCTAGGGCAGCTAGTTCTTGACACACACTGTACTCCCCTTCATATAGTCTAGGGCAGCTAGTTCTTGACACACACTGTACTCCCCTTCATATAGTCTAGGGCAGCTAGTTCTTGACACACACTGTACTCCCCTTCATATAGTCTAGGGCAGCTAGTTCTTGACACACACTGTACTCCCCTTCATATAGTCTAGGGCAGCTAGTTCTTGACACACACTGTACTCCCCTTCATATAGTCTAGGGCAGCTAGTTCTTGACACACACTGTACTCCCCTTCATATAGTCTAGGGCAGCTAGTTCTTGACACACACTGTACTCCCTTCATATAGTCTAGGGCAGCTAGTTCTTGACACACACTGTACTCCCCTTCATATAGTCTAGGGCAGCTAGTTCTTGACACACACTGTACTCCCTTCATATAGTCTAGGACAGCTAGTTCTTGACACACACTGTACTCACCTTCATATAGTCTAGGACAGCTAGTTCTTGACACACACTGTACTCCCTTCATATAGTCTACGGCAGCTAGTTCTTGACACACACTGTCCTCCCTTCATATAGTCTAGGGCAGCTAGTTCTTGACACACACACTGTACTCCCCTTCATATAGTCTAGGGCAGCTACACAAATGCAGTTAATAGATGTTTAATAAAATATGTTATATTCTGCGTTTTCTGAGAGAAAGAGAGAGGGGATGTTGAAGAGAGGGAAAGAGAGAGGGTGGTGACAGGTGGAAAGGGGGGGGAGGGAAAGGGGGGTGGAGAGGGGTGTGAAGGGAAGAAGGTTGAAGTTAGGGTAGGGTGGGGGGTTGAGATTGTTGGGGGGGGGGGGGGAAGTTCGAAGATAGGGTGGAGAAGGAAGGAGAGGGGGGAAAGACTGGGAGAGAAGACTGTAGTGAAGAAGGGGGGAGAGAGACCTGGGAGCAGCCAGGTATATATATATATATATATATATATATATATATATATATATATATATATATATATATATATATATATATATATATATATATATATAGGGGGGTACCACCTCTGGTGCAATTATAGGGACCCACAGCCTCAGAGAAGGGAACACAGAGCATTCAGGGAAAAACTTGCCATTTAACTCTGAATACATGAGGGTGTTCGCTTCTCCTACCACCCCCCTTTTTTATGGTGTACACTTTATTAAGCAAGGTTATACAGTTACATATCTGATTGTATACAAAAATGAGCATTAAGAGGACACAAAAATAGTTCGCTTCCTAGAGGCTGTAGATTTCCTCGAACTCCTCCGACGTCGGGCAGGAACCGAGGATGCAGCGAGCATTCCCCCTCTGGATCGCGACACTGAGGCGCTGAAAGAGAAAACTTGCCGCTCTAGGGTCTCTTGTGGTGTCAATGAGCTTGGAACCATATATATATATATATATATATATATATATATATATATATATATATATATATATATATATATATATATATATGCAAACAAGCCTGAATGGTCACTTCTGGGGTGTGAGTTTTCAGTTATATATATATATATATATATATATATATATATATATATATATATATATATATATATATTATATATATATATATATATATATGTATAGGAAGGGAGTACCACCTCTGGCTGGAAGATGGGGGACCCATAGCCTCGGAGGAAACCACGCATAACGCATTAGAGGGAATGTTTAGATCCCCTCCAATACAGTTTCTGTGTTTTTTTTCTATATATATATATATATATATATATATATATATATATATATATATATATATATACTTAAGTATTTTCGTATTTAATAATACATCTTCAGAAGGGTGAAGATGTATAAAGAAGCAGGTCCATTAAAATATATATATATATATATATATATATATATTATATATATATATATAAACAGTATATATATATATATATATATATATATATATATATATATATATATATATATATATATGTGTGTGTGTGTATATCACGAAAATAAACACGTGATTAATTTTCACTCCTTCTGAAGATGTATTAATATACGAAAGTACTTAAGGAAATTCCTGTTTCATTTTTCCTCCGTGGTCTGACATTGTCATATATATATATATATATATATATATATATATATATATATATATATATGTCTCATTGAATATGACCGCATATTCTGTATTTACTATCTTCTGATTTAGGGCTTCTATCCCTCTAACTATTTTCTTAGCATCAGGGCTTAGCTGAAACAGGAGTTCTCCAAAACTCATTTTCGTAATTTCTGGGTGAAGAAAAGATGTGGATTACTATAGAATGTATTACACTTATTTAAACAATTTGCACGACGTTTCGAACCTCCATGGTTCATTTTCAGCTAAGAAAATAGTTAGAGGGATAGAAGCCCTAAATCAGAAGATAGTAAATACAGAATATGCGGTCATATTCAATGAGACATGTGTAAAAGAAAACCTGCTGCCAGTATACACCAATATATATATATATATATATATATATATATATATATATATATATATATATATATATATATATATATATATATATATACACATGATTGGAGTAAGGAATATTCTCATTTTCTGATGTTATTCTCGTACAACTGGCGTATATAACAAACAATATGGGCCCAAGAAGCGCCCCTTCACGACCTCTTCCCGGCTGGGTTGTAGATCGCTGTAACACCTAACGACTGGCTCCAGTTATCGCATGTTAATGACCCGGACCCCCTGTTAGTATCTACATTATGCCTGCTAATTGGTCCACAACAGAAGCCGTCCCCTCGCGACAAACAGGGCGTATCCCCCTGGGAGACACGTGTTCCCTTCTTGCCCGCACATGCTTCCGCTTTAGTGCAGCAGTTCGCAGGAAGAAGGACACACACAGCTCCATCAAGCTGGTCATTAAGTAAATTTAAAGATCTTGTAGCTGCCAGCTTCCCTTGATATAAGGCATCTTCTTCAGTGCTGAGTGAGAGGGATTCCTGCAATAAGTCAGAGATGGAATGAAGTAGAATAAGTTCAAGGGAAATATATATATATATATATATATATAAGAAATAACTATCTATTTTCAGGGGAAACTTGCAAAAAATTAAGGAAGAGAGAGAGATGGGGCTTACGCTCCTCTGGTTAAGTCCACGTGTTTGTCCCCACCATCTGGCCACCAGATAATACACGCTGAAGAAACGATATTGTTCAATATTGTGGAAGACGCCACTCTTAATCCAGGCGTCAAGTGGCTTCCAAGCATGACCCGATGATGGATCGAGTCTTAATGTGGCGGGGTTAAATAGCCCTCACCACCGGCGGCAACACCGGCCAAACCCAACCCCGGTAGCAGGTGACCTTCCTCCTGATAGTGTAGGGGGAGGGAGGAGGAAGAGAGGAGGTTCAAACATCGTGTTCTTGTCAAGAAATTCATTATTCAAGTGTAAAATTGAAACCACGAGTTAGCTGCGGGTGGGGAGAGGCCAGGGTGGGGAGAGGCCAGGGTGGGGAGAGGCCAGGGTGGGGAGAGGTCAGGGTGGGGAGAGGCCAGGGTGGGGAGGGCCAGGATGGGAGAGGCCAGGGTGGGGAGTGGCCAGGGTGGGGAGAGGCCAGGGTGGGGAGAGGTCAGGGTGGGGAGAGGCCAGGGTGGGAGAGGTCAGGGTAGGGAGAGGCCAGGGTGGGGAGAGGCCAGGGTGGGGAGAGGCCAGGGTGGGGAGTGGCCAGGGTGGGGAGAGACCAGGGTGGGGAGTGGCCAGGGTGGGGAGTGGCCAGGGTGGGGAGTGGCCAGGGTGGGGAGAGGCCAGGGTGGGGAGTGGCCAGGGTGGGGAGTGGCCAGGGTGGGGAGAGGCCAGGGTGGGGAGTGGCCAGGTGGGGGAGTGGCCAGGGTGGGGAGTGGTCAGGGTGGGGAGAGGCCAGGTGGGGAGTGGCCAGGGTGGGGAGTGGCCAGGGTGGGGAGTGGCCAGGGTGGGGAGTGGCCAGGGTGGGGAGAGGCCAGGGTGGGGAGAGGCCAGGGTGGGGAGTGGCCAGGGTGGGGAGTGGCCAGGGTGGGGAGTGGCCAGGGTGGGGAGAGGCCAGGGTGGGGAGAGGCCAGGGTGGGGAGAGGCCAGGGTGGGGAGTGGCCAGGGTGGGGAGTGGCCAGGCAGGGGAGTGGCCAGGGTGGGGAGAGGCCAGGTGGGGAGAGGCCAGGGTGGGAGAGGCCAGGGTGGGGAGTGGCCAGGGTGGGGAGTGGCCAGGGTGGGGAGTGGCCAGGGTGGGGAGTGGCCAGGGTGGGGAGAGGCCAGGGTGGGGAGAGGCCAGGGTGGGGAGAGGCCAGGGTGGGGAGAGGCCAGGGTGGGGAGTGGCCAGGGTGGGGAGTGGCCAGGGTGGGAGAGGCCAGGGTGGGGAGAGGCCAGGGGGGAGAGGCCAGGTGGGGAGAGGCCAGGGTGGGGAGAGGCCAGGGTGGGAAGAGGCCAGGGTGAGGAGAGGCCAGGGTGGGGAGAGTCAGGGTGGGGAGAGGCCAGGGTGGGGAGGTCAGGGTGGGGAGAGGCCAGGGTGGGGAGAGGCCAGGGTGAGGAGAGGCCAGGGTGAGGAGAGGCCAGG
>WNGS01163002.1:9920692-9931396 GCA_020271785.1 Procambarus virginalis | reverse complement strand
TCCACCTTTCATTACCCTGATCAGGTCTCCTCACACGCTGAGAGACCGCAACACACCAGTTGATTGACAGTTGAGAGGCGGGACCAATGAGCCAGAGCTCAACCCTTGCAAGCACAACTAGGCGAGTACACAGAGGGGTATAGAAATAGCCTAAGCTACTCAATTCCTTTTGAGATGTATTTGAATGATCTTAATAAATGTACTTGAATCAATTAACACACCGGCCCGTTCTCTATATTTACCACTGGGAGCCGGTCGGCCGAGCGGACAGCACACTGGACTTGTAATCCTGTGGTCCCGGGTTCGATCCCGGGCCCGGCGAGAAACAATGGGAAGTTTCTTTCACCCTATGCCCCTGTTACCTAGCAGTAAAATAGGTACCTGGGTATTAGTCAGCTGTCACGGGCTGCTTCTTGGGGGTGGAGGCCTTGTCGAGGACTGGGCCGCGGGGACACTAAAGCCCCGAAATCATCTCAAGATAACCTCAAGATAACCTCAAGATAACCACTCCGTAACAAACAAATGCAACTGTTTAGCCTCACCAGCTACGACGACCCCAAGCAACCCACCTAACCTATCGAAGCGAATGAAACGTCAAATTTACGGTGCTTAATTTTGGTAATATTACGTCTCATTTTTGAGGGTATTTGGGGATCGAACACAACCTGTTCTCTCACGTGTCTTGCAGTGTTGTTTTGTTCTCTTTACTGTAGCATTCCAAATAGACGAACAAATCCCCAAGCGCCGTGACGAGGATTCGAACCTGCGTCCGGGGGCATCCCAGACACTGCCTTAATCTCTCGGACGCAGGTTCGAATCCTCGTCACGGCCCTTGTGGATTAGTTCATTTGATGCATCACGTTATTGTGATTTCTGTGTGAAAATTCCAAATAAATCTTGTTTAACTGCTATGGATAAACAGCCTGGATAACGAGGCTACCAACCAGGAGGCCCCGTGGCCAGAGACCGGGCCGCGGGGACGATGATCCTCGGAATCAGAGAGAGGTAAAACTGAACAAGCTGCCGCCTTGGCCATCCAACTGCGCATACAAGGAAATCGAGTGTCAGATCGTATGGGCGCATTAGGTAAGCCAGCAGGGCGATTGTGCCCGGCGCGTGCGCAGTGGGCCGTGACTTCAGCGCGCAGTGGGCCGTGACTTCAGCGCGCAGTGGGCCGTGACTTCAGCGCGCAGTGGGCCGTGACTTCAGCGCGCAGTGGGCCGTGACTTCAGCGCGCAGTGGGCCGTGACTTCAGCGCGCAGTGGGCCGTGACTCCAGTGCGCAGTGGGCCGTGACTCCAGCGCGCAGTGGGCCGTGACTTCAGCGCGCAGTGGGCCGTGACTTCAGCGCGCAGTGGGCCGTGACTTCAGCGCGCAGTGGGCCGTGACTTCAGCGCGCAGTGGGCCGTGACTTCAGCGCGCAGTGGGCCGTGACTTCAGCGCGCAGTGGGCCGTGACTCCAGTGCGCAGTGGGCCGTGACTTCAGCGCGCAGTGGGCCGTGACTTCAGCGCGCAGTGGGCCGTGACTTCAGCGCGCAGTGGGCCGTGACTTCAGCGCGCAGTGGGCCGTGACTTCAGCGCGCAGTGGGCCGTGACTTCAGCGCGCAGTGGGCCGTGACTTCAGCGCGCAGTGGGCCGTGACTCCAGTGCGCAGTGGGCCGTGACTTCAGCGCGCAGTGGGCCGTGACTTCAGCGCGCAGTGGGCCGTGACTTCAGCGCGCAGTGGGCCGTGACTTCAGCGCGCAGTGGGCCGTGACTTCAGCGCGCAGTGGGCCGTGACTTCAGCGCGCAGTGGGCCGTGACTTCAGCGCGCAGTGGGCCGTGACTCCAGCGCGCAGTGGACCGTGACTCCAGCGCGCAGTGGACCGTGACTCCAGCGCGCAGTGGACCGTGACTCCAGTGCGCAGTGGACCGTGACTCCAGCGCGCAGTGGACCGTGACTCCAGCGCGCAGTGGACCGTGACTCCAGCGCGCAGTGGACCGTGACTCCAGCGCGCAGTGGACCGTGACTCCAGCGCGCAGTGGACCGTGACTCCAGCGCGCAGTGGACCGTGACTCCAGCGCGCAGTGGACCGTGACTCCAGTGCGCAGTGGACCGTGACTCCAGTGCGCAGTGGACCGTGACTCTAGTGCGCAGTGGACCGTGACTCCAGCGCGCAGTGGGCCGTGACTCCAGTGCGCAGTGGACCGTGAGCGGTGCGCGCGCAGGGAGCCTGGCGAGGTGTCGAAGGCTGGCTGAGCGGAACCCTTGCCAGAAGGTCAAAGTTATCCGGATCTCATTGTCACTTTCACTTTTATTGCTTATTCCTAAAGAATGTTAATTCGTGATCTACAGACGGCAATACTAAACAGTTTTAATTCTACAGGAATTACAGCGAGGGTGTAGCGATGTCTTGGCCAGCGAGGGTGTAGCGAGATCTTGGCCAGCGAGGGTGTAGCGAGGTCTTGGCCAGCGAGGGTGTAGCGAGGTCTTGGCCAGCGAGGGTGTAGCGAGGTCTTGGCCAGCGAGGGTGTAGCGAGGTCTTGGCCAGCGAGGGTGTAGCGAGGTCTTGGCCAGCGAGGGTGTAGCGAGATCTTGGCCAGCGAGGGTGTAGCGAGGTCTTGGCCAGCGAGGGTGTAGCGAGATCTTGGCCAGCGAGGGTGTAGCGAGGTCTTGGCCAGCGAGGGTGTAGCGAGGTCTTAGCCAGCGAGGGTGTAGCGATGTCTTGGCCAGCGAGGGTGTAGCGAGATCTTGGCCAGCCAGGGAGTATCGAGGTCCTGGCCAGCGACAGTGTAGCGAGGTCTTGGCCAGCGACAGTGTAGCGAGGTCTTGGCCAGCAAAGGAAACGTGAAGAAATGCCTGAAGCAATTGCCCTAAATCTCTCTGGTAACATTACATTTTACCTCGGCTTATCGCAAAGAATTGAAACGACCGAGATGCCGAGGAGATGAATCACTGATGTAGGACTCAATTGTCACGAAGACCCACACGCGATTTCTAGACCAGAACGCTAACAATAGCGCCAAACGTGAAACGCTGACAATACCCGCCACAACAAGGAGCGCTAACAATAGCAGCAACAGGGCAATAACATTAAAGCTTAATTGCTTCATCTAAATCAATTACCTGGAGCAATCAGAGCAGAGCGCCAGTGCCCATTCTGAACTGGGACAATCAACACGTCTCTCGTAACCGCTTTTTTTTTTTCCAGCGATTTCGCACTGCTGATTTTGTCTATGGCTTAGCAAGAAAATATTATAGTCATCCCATCATACAATCTAACCACAACGTTTAAACTGCGTTGCTGCAACGTTGTAGAAAAGAGAAAATAGTAAAAAAAAGTGACGTTTTTTGGGGTGGATTGTGGCATGATGGGGTTTTTATACTTGAAAATGGTCCAGAACGGAACGAAAACTCGTCGTTCCGTTTATTTTCAGATGTGTGGGTTGTGTTATCCAGATATATTATTGTGACACATGTGGCTTTTCCTCACATATTCTCTTATTTGTCTCCTTTTGCCTCTTGTTCTTCGTCTTTACCCCCCCCCCCTGTTCTTTAGCACGTAATGCTTCTTGTTTTATTCATCGTCTCTCCTTCCTCCCTCTCAGCCCATCCTATGTCTCTCCCCTTCCTCTTCTTCCCTACCACCTGATCCTCTCAGCCTCTTCCTGCCTCCTCTCGTCCTCTCGCGAGATGGCATCCTCGCCGCCCCATGTACCTGGGAGGCTGTTATGGGCGCTCCTGTAGCTGATAAATCACCGGGCCGCCGCCGTGTGGAGTCCCGACCAATCAATAGGACATCGGCGATTTACACGCGACCATAAATGCCTCTCAGCCAGGAATCACTCGCATCATCGGTCACTCTGTGATTTACGACCCAGTGCGATAGGAAAACCCCCAGCGAAAGCCATTATCTTGCTCCGGGTGCCCCGTGAGATCATTTGTCAAGTTCTGAGTTACGTAGTTGGCGCTGTTAAGTTTTTGTTGTTGTTTATATTTAATTGGGTTGTTTGTTTTGGGATATGGGGTCAAATTGGGTGTTTAGTGGAGAGTAGAGTCGTAGGTTTGTGAATATGTTACCGGCTGGGTTGTTGGGATCAAGAGTGCGGGGTTGATAAGTCCTGTTGTCGGGACCTGAAGAGCTGATCAGGCGTCAGATTGTAGGGTGATTGACGGTTTTCGAGCGAACTGATTTGCATTCCCTTTGCATAATGCCCTCTTTTCTCCTCTGGTAATATTCTCTCTCTCTCTCTCTCTCTCACACCCCCCCCTCCCTCTCCTCTCTCTCTCTCCCCTCCCTCTCTCTTCCCCTCCCTCTCTCCCAAAGCCAAATCTGCCACTGGTGTAGAGCATGAGATCATTTACAATCACTTGCAGAGGCCTCTTATTCACGTCGAGGTGTTGTCCACAAAGACACCGACCGCGTCCATCATTCGGGACATCTGCAGCCCGTCATCTTATCTGGAGAGACTAACATTTACTAATTGCAGAGTGTAAGATATTAGCTCCTGTGCTGATCTCAGTCGCTGTGGGAGCTGTGAGTGGCATCTCTCCTGTGTGAGCCAGTTATTCACAGAGCTTTTACTTTTCAATTATCCTTACAAAAAGTTTTTTGATACCATATATGTGACTTTGGTTATATAAAGTGGTTTTCATACCGTGGGACTAAAATTATGGGCCTGTGTATAGCGCGATTTTGAAGGTTAAGTGGTCTCTAATCTGTTTGATTTTGAGCGTTGTCATCTATACTGACATTCAATGTCAAATAACATCTAAACTGGTTTACTTTGAGTTACAGTGATGGTCTCTACACTGTGACGTAAAATACCAGATGGTCTCTACACTGTAACTTGGAATATCAGGCATCATCATAGTTTAAGCATTTATTTTAAGCATTATTATGCCTGTAAAGGCATATTGACATGGATAAAAATGAAGTCAATAAACACTCGAGCCACACACTTTAGCTCCATTGTATACGCCAGACTACTACAACACAATACAGCGGGCTACTACAACATACAACACAATACAGCACGATACATGAGGATACTACATCCTAGGTTATCACAGCTGTTGTGACGACCAGCACAATGATCAACTTAACTGTGGTGGGACATGAACAAGAATCGCTCCCGGTGACTAGTTGAACCACGGACATCTTCAGAGGCGGGTCTGTTGATCCGTGTTTATCAGAGGGTGAGCTGATAATACAAGTATACCCTTGGCTACTCAGCTGATGCTGTATACTCTGGTCCTATAGCATGTATACCTTTGGCTACTCAGCTGGTGCTGTATACTCTGGTCCTATAGCATGTATACCCCTGACTAAACTGGTGGAGTCTAAGGTTGTACATATAACTGTTGTTTGATCCCTGGATTGTTTCAAGCTAAGGTTAAGCATATGGGTCCCGTAACGAAGTGGTCTACACCGTCGGCTCACAACTAAGAACTGTGGGTTTGATCCCTGGGAGGGTCGGGAGAGGCTGAGACGATTGGGCACGGCCCATTTCTCCAGATGCCTCTATTCACCTGGCAGTAGCGAGGCACCCGCGAGTTATATGCAACTGTTGTCAGTTGCAGGTGCGAAGGTCAATCAGTAGTTGACCTTTTGATCTGGTTCACGTGTATACTGGTCATACAGAATACCATAACTACTCATACATACATACAAGCATTTGGCTAACACTCTTTCTCATTCTCTCACTCTCTCTCTCTTGCTGACCTGTGCGTGTTTGCCACACCTGACCCCTGGAGGATGGCAAGCTGCCATCCATCCTGACCCCAGGAGGATGGCAGGCTGCCATCCATCCTGACCCCAGGAGGATGGCAGGCTGCCACCCATCCTGACCCCAGGAGGATGGCAGGCTGCCACCCATCCTGACCCCAGGAGGATGGCAAGCTGCCACCCATCCTGACCCAGGAGGATGGCAGGCTGCCACCCATCCTGACCCCAGGAGGATGGCAGGCTGCCATCCATCCTGACCCCAGGAGGATGGCAGGCTGCCATCCATCCTGACCCCAGGAGGATGGCAGGCTTCCATCCATCCTGACCCAGGAGGATGGCAGGCTGCCATCCATCCTGACCCCAGGAGGATGGCAGCTGCCACCCATCCTGACCCCAGGAGGATGGCAAGCTGCCACCCATCCTGACCCCAGGAGGATGGCAGGCTGCCACCCATCCTGACCCCAGGAGGATAGCAGGCTGCCACCCATCCTGACCCCAGGAGGATGGCAGGCTGCCACCCATCCTGACCCAGGAGGATGGCAAGCTGCCACCCATCCTGACCCAGGAGGATGGCAAGCTGCCACCCATCCTGACCCAGGAGGATGGCAAGCTGCCACCCATCCTGTCCCCAGGAGGATAGCAGGCTGCCACCCATCCTGACCCAGGAGGATGGCAAGCTGCCACCCATCCTGACCCAGGAGGATGGCAAGCTGCCACCCATCCTGACCCCAGGAGGATGGCAAGCTGCCACCCATCCTGACCCCAGGAGGATGGCAGGCTGCCACCCATCCTGACCCCAGGAGGATGGCAAGCTGCCACCCATCCTGACCCAGGAGGATGGCAAGCTGCCACCCATCCTGACCCCAGGAGGATGGCAAGCTGCCACCCATCCTGACCCCAGGAGGATAGCAGGCTGCCACCCATCCTGACCCCAGGAGGATAGCAGGCTGCCACCCATCCTGACCCCTGGAGGATGGCAAGCTGCCACCCATCCTGATCCAGGAGGATGGCAAACTGCCACCCATCCCGACCCCAGGAGGATGGCAAGCTGCCACCCATCCTGACCCCAGGAGGATAGCAGGCTGCCACCCATCCTGACCCCAGGAGGATGGCAAGCTGCCACCCATCCTGACCCCAGGAGGATGGCAAACTGCCACCCATCCCGACCCCAGGAGGATGGCAAGCTGCCACCCATCCTGACCCAGGAGGATAGCAGGCTGCCACCCATCCTGACCCCAGGAGGATGGCAAGCTGCCACCCATCCTGACCCCTGGAGGATGGCAAGCTGCCACCCATCCTGACCCCAGGAGGATGGCAAACTGCCACCCATCCCGACCCCAGGAGGATGGCAAGCTGCCACCCATCCTGACCCCAGGAGGATGGCAAGCTGCCACCCATCCTGACCCCAGGAGGATGGCAGGCTGCCACCCATCCTGACCCCAGGAGGATAGCAGGCTGCCACCCATCCTGACCCCAGGAGGATGGCAAGCTGCCACCATCCTGACCCCTGGAGGATGGCAGCTGCCACCCATCCTGACCCCAGGAGGATAGCAGGCTGCCACCCATCCTGACCCAGGAGGATGGCAAGCTGCCACCCATCCTGACCCCAGGAGGATGGCAAGCTGCCACCCATCCTGACCCCAGGAGGATAACAGGCTGCCACCCATCCTGACCCCAGGAGGATGGCAAGCTGCCACCCATCCTGACCCCAGGAGGATAGCAGGCTGCCACCCATCCTGACCCCAGAAGGATAGCAGGCTGCCACCCATCCTGACCTGAAGGATGGCAAGCTGCCACCCATCCTGACCCCAGGAGGATGGCAACTGCCACCCATCCGACCCAGGAAGATGGCAAACTGCCACCCATCCTGACCCCAGGAGGATGGCAGGCTGCCACCCATCGTGTGTAGGACAGAAGAAAAGTGAGGGAGAGAATGGATTATAGAGCGAAAAACGATGATAAAGGGAGATATAGATTGGAAAAATTGACGGAGAAGGAAAATGATAAGCTGTCATCGTTAGGAGAAAGGAAACCATTTAGATTTATACTGACCTTTCCCCAGGATGCAAACCCGCAAGAGTGACCTAACTCCCGGGTACTATTCGCTGTTAGGTGAACACAGGCATCGGGTGAAATGAAAAGTGGCCAACACGTGTCTATACAATAGCAAGATTCGACTCCGAGACCTCTCAGGTTTGATTGTCAGCGCTGACCACTACGCTACAGAAACCCTGTAAAGAGAGAGAGAGAGAGGAGAGAGAGAGAGAGAGAGAGAGAGAGAGAGAGAGAGAGAGAGAGAGAGAGAGGAGAGCCATACCAATAGAGGATAAGCATGTCATTACCAACCAATGTTATATCTTCAAGCGTCATCACTATACATCATTCTCGAGTCTGTTTGTATCATTGCTCCCCACGGGTCGAGGGCTTATAGAGCCCTTCTGCCAGATAGAGCACTTCTCCCCAATGACATAAATCAGCTCTACAGCCGGCATTTCTCACATAATTGTTCTTGTGCTCTATTTTGGACGCCTGGCCGAGGAATATTCAAAACAAAAGGTGTACGATCATTAGCTATAAGCTCTGTGATCTTCTTGAGCCCATATATATATATATATATATATATATATATATATATATATATATATATATATATATGTATATATAATCGATTATTATGCGGCAATGTTACTCCAGAAGAGAAATTATCTATCGATTAATCAATAATCTTTTTTTATCTGAAACTTTTCAAACACTTTTTTTTTACAGTCTCTTATACCTTTGTCTCCATCTTTATCTTCCGATTCTCGTTTCTACTCTCCTTTACTCTTATTATAAGAGTTGTTTTTATACTACACCTTGTAAGGGTGTAGTACACCCTTAGAATGTGTGTTTATTGTTCGTTGTCATTGTACACTGGTCTATATACATTCACAATCCTCCTTACTCGTTATATGTTTCGTATATATGTTTCGTTTATGTACATGTTATATGTTATATGAGCTTCAGTATTCTCATTATACTGTCCAGGATTCCCCTATAATCCCAGGCAACACTGAGCTTAGTTATCGGGCTGACGGATCTAAATTTCTTTTCCTTCACTACCAATCCTGTGAAGAATTTACTGTGTAATGGGCCTGGATATTTCTCTGGATCGTTTTTTTTATTTTTTTTTGCCCCTTTCACAATCGCATCCTCAATCTAATTTTTAAGGTTAAATTCCTTATTTTTTGTGGTATCTTGTTCATCTGTGTTTCAGTCGACTGTTTTTTAGTGGTTCTCTGTCGCTTAGGAATTATTAGTTCACGATATGATTGCAATGTACTTACCGAGTTGTGCTGGCGGGGGTTGAGCTCTGGTTCTTTGGTCCGCCTTTCAACGGTACATATGTGTGTGTGTGGTGGGTGTGTGTGTGTGGTGTGTGTGGGTGTGGTGGTGTGTGTGTGGTGTGTGTGTGTGTGTAAAAGGTCACAAAATGTTTTTTAAGAGTTGTTGGAAAGTATTAGGAACTAAACGAGCGGGTTTGAAACAAGCCAGCTCTGGACACAGGTGGAAACTGAGTGCCCAAATGAGCCACAGAGATATTAGAAAGAACTTTTTTAGTGTCAGAGTGGTTGACAAATGGAATGCATTAGGAAGCGATGTGGTGGAGGCTGACTCCATACGGTTTCAAGTGTAGATATGATAGACCCATTAGGCTCAGGAAACTGTACACTGTTGATTGACGGTTGAGAGGCGGGACCAAAGAGCCAAGCTCAACCCGCAAGCACAACTAGTGAGGACACAAACACACACACCCACACACACACACCACACACACACACACACACACACACACATACAGAAATACTCAAGATTCCCACGGCCGAGCGGACAGCGTTTGGGATTTGCAATCCACCTCGGTCGACTTCCGCCAAAACAAAAAAAAAATCGCCCTGAGTTTCTTTCATTTCAAGTCACTATAAACCTGGGAGTTAGACAGCTGTTACGGGCTGCTTCTGGGGGTGTGTGTGGAAAAAACAAATAATTTAGTTAGTAGTTAGTAACAGTAGATGATTGACAGTTGAGAGGCGGGCCGAAAGAGCAGAGCTCAACCCCCTCAAACACAACTACGTGAATTCTCATACCCACGTCTCTGTGTTAGGTAATCTTAAGATAACATAGCCGAATTATCGAAATAGGTTCAACTGAGGCAAGGTGAACCTAACCATTTGGGCTGATCAGACAACGACAGCCGCGCTTTTTGCAGGTCAGCGTTCGATACCCGATGATCCAAATCATCAGGCACCATACCGTCTCTCCGTCCTATCCCAGCTCCTTGTTTATCAAGACTGCGCCAGCCATTACCAAGACTGCGCCAGCCATTACCAAGACTGCGCCAGCCATTACCAAGACTGCGCCAGCCATTACAAGACTGCGCCAGCCATTACCAAGACTGCGCCAGCCATTACCAAGACTGCGCAGCCATTACCAAGACTGCGCCAGCCATTACCAAGACTGCGCCAGCCATTACCAAGACTGCGCCAGCCTTTACCAGCATATTCTGTGCATTCGGGAGCGCAGAGCATATACAAATGTTCCTGGTGTGAGGGTCAGTAAATGACATTGGGTTTTACGACACACATTACCTAGAACTGAGCAACGGTGTGGCTGACCAACAGGTGTGGATACTGTGTATCTGGGTGTAACAGGACTTGTGTATCCTGTGTAGAGTGTCGTTAGTCGGTGTCGTTCTGTGAACCTCACTGTCAACATCAAAATAATAAAAAAAAAACATCAAGGCCTATCCAAAAAGGCATAAAAGTTACTTGCGACTGACAACATTATAATGGGATTGAATTGGAAGAGTTGTAATTGGGGATATGTATGGTGGTAGCTGGAGTCCCTGACGGAAGGGGGGTTGGGCTTGGGGGAGTGGGGGTGCTTGGGGAGTGGGGGGTTATGGGGGAGGGGGGGGGGGAAGGTCCCGTGTTTCTGTGACCTCTTGGTGTGGTGATGTG
>WNGS01163002.1:9902510-9919692 GCA_020271785.1 Procambarus virginalis | reverse complement strand
CCGTGACTCCAGCGCGCAGTGGGCAGTGACTCCAGCGCGCAGTGGGCAGTGACTTCAGCGCGCAGTGGACCGTGACTCCAGTACGCAGTGGGCCGTGACTCCAGCGCGCAGTGGGCCGTGACTCCAGCGCGCAGTGGACCGTGACTCCAGCGCGCAGGGGCCGTGACTCCAGTGCGCAGTGGGCCGTGACTCCAGCGCGCAGTGGGCCGTGACTCCAGTGCGCAGTGGACCGTGACTCCAGTGCGCAGTGGGCCGTGACTCCAGTGCGCAGTGGACCGTGACTCCAGCGCGCAGTGGGCCGTGACTCCAGTGCGCAGTGGACCGTGAGCGGTGCGCGCGCAGGGAGCCTGGCGAGGTGTCGAAGGCTGGCTGAGCGGAACCCTTGCCAGAAGGTCAAAGTTATCCGGATCTCATTGTCACTTTCACTTTTATTGCTTATTCCTAAAGAATGTTAATTCGTGATCTACAGACGGCAATACTAAACAGTTTTAATTCTACAGGAATTACAGCGAGGGTGTAGCGATGTCTTGGCCAGCGAGGGTGTAGCGAGGTCTTGGCCAGCGAGGGTGTAACGAGGTCTTGGCCAGCGAGGGTGTACGAGGTCTTGGCCAGCGAGGGTGTAACGAGGTCTTGGCCAGCGAGGGTGTAGCGAGGTCTTGGCCAGCGAGGGTGTAGCGAGGCCTTGGCCAGCGAGGGTGTAGCGAGGTCTTGGCCAGCGAGGGTGTAGCGAGGTGTTGGCCAGCGAGGGTGTAGCGAGGTGTTGGCCAGCGAGGGTGTAGCGAGGTCTTGGCCAGCGAGGGTGTAGCGAGGTCTTGGCCAGCGAGGGTGTAGCGAGGTCTTGGCCAGCGAGGGTGTAGCGAGGTGTTGGCCAGCGAAGGTGTAGCGAGGTCTTGGCCAGCGAGGGTGTAGCGAGGTCTTGGCCCGCGAGGGTGTAGCGAGATCTTGGCCAGCCAGGGAGTATCGAGGTCCTGGCCAGCGACAGTGTAGCGAGGTCTTGGCCAGCGACAGTGTAGCGAGGTCTTGGCCAGCAAAGGGAACGTGAAGCAATGCCTGAAGCAATTGCCCTAATCTCTCTGGTAACATTACATTTTACCTCGGCTTATCGCAAAGAATTGAAACGACCGAGATGCCGAGGAGATGAATCACTGATGTAGGACTCAATTGTCACGAAGACCCACACGCGATTTCTAGACCAGAACGCTAACAATAGCGCCAAACGTTGAATCCTTTCCTTCGCTGACAATAGCCACAGCAACAAGAAGCGCTAACAATAGCAGCTACAGGGCAATAACATAAAGCTTAATTGCTTCATCTAAAATCAATTACCTGGAGCAATCAGAGCAGAGCGCCAGTGCCCATTCTGAACTGGGACAATCAACACGTCTCTCGTAACCACTTTTTTTTTTCCAGCGATTTCGCACTGCTGATTTTGTCTATGGCTTAGCAAGAAAATATTATAGTCATCCCATCATACAATCTAACCACAACGTTTAAACTGCGTTGCTGCAACGTTGTAGAAAAGAGAAAATAGTAAAAAAAAAGTGACGTTTTTTGGGGTGGATTGTGGCATGATGGGGTTTTTATACTTGAAAATGGTCCAGAACGGAACGAAAACTCGTCGTTTCGTTTATTTTCAGATGTGGGTTGTGTTATCCAGATATATTATTGTGACACATGTGGCTTTTCCTCACATATTCTCTTATTGTCTCCTTTTGCCTCTTGTTCTTCGTCTTTACCCCCCCCCTGTTCTTTAGCACGTAATGCTGCTTGTTTTATTCATCGTCTCTCCTTCCTCCCTCTCAGCCCATCCTATGTCTCTCCCCTTCCTCTTCTTCCCCACACCTGATCCTCTCAGCCTCTTCCTGCCTCTCACGTCCTCTCGCAAGATGGCATCCTCGCCGCCCCATGTACCTGGGAGGCTGTTATGGGCGCTCCTGTAGCTGATAAATCACCGGGCCGCCGCCGTGTGGAGTCCCGACCAATCAATAGGACATCGGCGATTTACACGCGACCATAAATGCCTCTCAGCCAGGAATCACTCGCATCATCGGTCACTCTGTGATTTACGACCCAGTGCGATAGGAAAACTCCCAGCAAAAGTCATTATCTTGCTCCGGGTGCCCCGTGAGATCATTTGTCAAGTTCTGAGTTACGTAGTTGGCGCTGTTAAGTTTTTGTTGTGTTTATATTTAATTGGGTTGTTTGTTTTAGGATATGGGGTCAAATGGGTGTTTAGTGGAGAGTAGAGTCGTAGGTTTGTGAATATGTTACCGGCTGGGTTGTTGGGATCAAGAGTGCGGGGTTGATAAGTCTGTTGTCGGGACCTGAAGAGCTTGATCAGGCGTCAGATTGTAGGGTGATTGACGGTTTTCGAGCGAACTGATTTGCATTCCCTTTGCATAATGCCCTGTTTTCTCCTCTGGTAATATTCTCTCTCTCTCTCACACACCCCCCCTCCCTCTCTCTCTCTCCCCCTCCCTCTCTCTCCCCCCCCCTCTCTCTCTCCCAAAGCCAAATCTGCCACTGGTGTGAGCAATGAGATCATTTACAAGCACTTGCAGAGGCCTCTTATTCACGTCAAGGTGTTGTCCACAAAGACACCGACCGCGTCCATCATTCGGGACATCTGCACCCGTCATCTTATCTGGAGAGACTCTAACATTTACTAATTGCAGAGTGTAAGATATTAGCTCCTGTGCTGATCTCAGTCGCTGTGGGAGCTGTGAGTGGCATCTCTCCTGTGTGAGCCAGTGTATTCAGAGAGCTTTTACTTTTCAATTATCCTTACAAAAAAGTTTTTGATACCATATATGTGACTTCGGTTATATAAAGTGGTTTTCATACCGTGGGACTGAAAATTATGGGGCCTGTGTAGAGCGCGATTTTGAAGGTTAAGTGGTCTCTAATCTGTTTGATTTTGAGCTTTGTCATCTATACTGACATTCAATGTCAAATAACATCTAAACTGGTTTACTTTGAGTTACAGTGATGGTCTCTACACTGTGACGTAAAATACCAGATGGTCTCTACACTGTAACTTGGAATATAAGGCATCATCATAGTTTAAGCATTTATTTTAAGCATTATTATGCCTGTAAAGGCATATTGACATGGATAAAAATGAAGTCAATAAACACTCGAGCCACACTTTAGCTCCATTGTATACGCCAGACTACTACAACACAATACAGCGGGCTACTACAACATACAACACAATACAGCACGATACTACAACACATGAGGATACTACATCCTAGGTTATCACAGCTGTTGTGACGACCAGCACAATTGATCAACTTAACTGTGGTGGGACATGAACAAGAATCGCTCCCGGTGACTAGTTGAACCACGGACATCTTCAGAGGCGGGTCTGTTGATCCGTGTTTATCAGAGGGTGAGCTGATAATACAAGTATACCCTTGGCTACTCAGCTGATGCTGTATACTCTGGTCCTATAGCATGTATACCTTTGGCTACTCAGCTGGTGCTGTATACTCTGGTCCTATAGCATGTATACCTTTGGCTACTCAGCTGGTGCTGTATACTCTGGTCCTATAGCATGTATACCCCTGACTAAACTGGTGGAGTCTAAGGTTGTACATATAACTGTTGTTTGATCCCTGGATTGTTTCAAGCTAAGGTTAAGCATATGGGTCCCGTAACGAAGTGGTCTACACCGTCGGCTCACAACTAAGAACTGTGGGTTTGATCCCTGGGAGGGTGGGGAGAGGCTGAGACGATTGGGCACGGCCCATTTCTCCAGATGCCTCTATTCACCTGGCAGTAGCGAGGCACCCGCGAGTTATATGCAACTGTTGTCAGTTGCAGGTGCGAAGGTCAATCAGTAGTTGACCTTTTGATCTGGTTCACGTGTATACTGGTCATACAGAATACCATAACTACTCATACATACATACAAAGCATTTGGCTAACACTCTTTCTCATTCTCTCACTCTCTCTCTCTTGCTGACCTGTGCGTGTTTGCCACACCTGACCCCTGGAGGATGGCAGGCTGCCATCCATCCTGACCCCAGGAGGATGGCAAGCTGCCACCCATCCTGGCCCTAGGAGGATGGCAGGCTGCCACCCATCCTGACCCCAGGAGGATGGCAGGCTGCCACCCATCCTGACCCCAGGAGGATGGCAGGCTGCCACCCATCCTGACCCCAGGAGGATGGCAAGCTGCCACCCATCCTGACCCAGGAGGATGGCAAGCTGCCACCCATCCTGACCCAGGAGGATGGCAAGCTGCCACCCATCCTGTCCCCAGGAGGATGGCAGGCTGCCATCCATCCTGACCCCAGGAGGATGGCAAGCTGCCACCCATCCTGGCCCTAGGAGGATGGCAGGCTGCCACCCATCCTGACCCCAGGAGGATGGCAGGCTGCCATCCATCCTGACCCAGGAGGATGGCAAGCTGCCACCCATCCTGGCCCTAGGAGGATGGCAGGCTGCCACCCATCCTGACCCCAGGAGGATGGCAAGCTGCCACCCATCCTGACCCCAGGAGGATGGCAGGCTGCCACCCATCCTGACCCCAGGAGGATGGCAAGCTGCCACCCATCCTGACCCAGGAGGATGGCAAGCTGCCACCCATCCTGACCCAGGAGGATGACAAGCTGCCACCCATCCTGTCCCCAGGAGGATGGCAGGCTGCCACCCATCCTGACCCCAGGAGGATGGCAGGCTGCCACCCATCCTGACCCCAGGAGGATGGCAAGCTGCCACCCATCCTGACTCCAGGAGGATGGCAAGCTGCCACCCATCCTGACCCCAGGAGGATGGCAGGCTGCCATCCATCCTGACCCCAGGAGGATGGCAGGCTGCCACCCATCCTGACCCCAGGAGGATGGCAAGCTGCCACCCATCCTGACCCCAGGAGGATGGCAAGCTGCCACCCATCCTGACCCCAGGAGGATAGCAGGCTGCCACCCATCCTGACCCCAGGAGGATAGCAGGCTGCCACCCATCCTGACCCCAGGAGGATGGCAAGCTGCCACCCATCCTGACCCCAGGAGGATAGCAGGCTGCCACCCATCCTGACCCCAGGAGGATAGCAGGCTGCCACCCATACTGACCCCTGGAGGATGGCAGGCTGCCACCCATCCTGACCCCAGGAGGATGGCAGGCTGCCACCCATCCTGACCCCAGGAGGATGGCAAGCTGCCACCCATCCTGACTCCAGGAGGATGGCAAGCTGCCACCCATCCTGACCCCAGGAGGATGGCAGGCTGCCATCCATCCTGACCCCAGGAGGATGGCAGGCTGCCACCCATCCTGACCCCAGGAGGATGGCAAGCTGCCACCCATCCTGACCCCAGGAGGATGGCAAGCTGCCACCCATCCTGACCCCAGGAGGATAGCAGGCTGCCACCCATCCTGACCCCAGGAGGATAGCAGGCTGCCACCCATCCTGACCCCAGGAGGATGGCAAGCTGCCACCCATCCTGACCCCAGGAGGATAGCAGGCTGCCACCCATCCTGACCCCAGGAGGATAGCAGGCTGCCACCCATACTGACCCCTGGAGGATGGCAAGCTGCCACCCATCCTGACCCCAGGAGGATGGCAGGCTGCCACCCATCCTGACCCCAGGAGGATGGCAGGCTGCCACCCATCCTGACCCCAGGAGGATGGCAGGCTGCCACCCATCGTGTGTAGGACAGAAGAAAAGTGAGGGAGAGAATGGATATAGAGAGAAAACGATGATTAAAGGGAGATATAGATTTGAAAAATTGACGGAGAAGGAAAATGATAAGCTGTTCATCGTTGGAGAAAGGAAACCATTTAGATTTATACTGACCTTTCCCCAGGATGCAAACCCGCAAGAGTGACCTAACTCCCGGGTACCTATTCGCTGTTAGGTGAACACAGGCATCGGGTGAAATGAAAAGTGGCCACACGTGTCTATACAATAGCAAGATTCGACTCCGAGACCTCTCAGGTTTGAATTGTCAGCGCTGACCACTACGCTACAGAAACCCTGTAAGAGAGAGAGAGAGAGAGAGAGAGAGAGAGAGAGAGAGAGAGAGCCATACCAATGGAGGATAAGCAATGTCATTACCAACCAATGTTATATCTTAAAGCGTCATCACTATACATCATTCTCGAGTCTGTTTGTATCATTGCTCCCCACGGGTCGAGGGCTTATAGAGCCCTCCTGCCAGATAGAGCACTTCTCCTTCACAATGACATAAATCAGCTCTACAGCCGGCATTTCTCACATAATTGTTCTTGTGCTCTATTTTGGACGCCTGGCCGAGGAATATTCAAAACAAAAGGTGTACGATTCATTAGCTATAAGCTCTGTGATCTTCTTGAGCCATATATATATATATATATATATATATATATATATATATATATATATATATGTATATATATCGATTATTATGCGGCAATGTTACTCCAGAAGAGAAATTATCTATCGATTAATCAATAAATCTTTTTTTATCTGAAACTTTTCAAACACTTTTTTTTTTACAGTCTCTTATACCTTTTGTCTCCATCTTTATCTTCCGATTCTCGTTTCTACTCTCCTTTACTCTTATACACCCTGTTGTTTTATACTACACCCTTGTAAGGATGTAGTACACCCTTTAGAATGTGTGTTTATTGTTTGTTGTCATTGTACACTGGTCTATATACATTCACAATCCTCCTTTACTCGTCTATGAGCTTCAGTATCCTCATTATACTGTCCAGGATTCCCCTATAATCCCAGGCAACACTGAGCTTAGTTATCGGGCTGACGGATCTAAATTTCTTTTTCCTTCACTACCAATCCTGCGAAGAATTTACCGTGTAATGTGCCTGGATATTTCTCTGGGTCGTTTTTTTTAATTTTTTTTGCCCCTTTCACAATCGCATCCTCAATCTAATTTTTAAGGTTAAATTCCTTATTTTTTGTGGTATTTTGTTCATCTGTGTTTTCAGTCGACTTGTTTTTTAGTGGTTCTCTGTCGCTTAGGAATTATTAGTTCACGATATGATTGCAATGTACTTACCGAGTTGTGCTTGCGGGGGTTGAGCTCTGGCTCTTTGGTCCCGCCTTTCAACGGTACAATGTGTGTGTGTGTGTGTGGTGTGTGTGTGTGTGTGTGTGTGTGTGTGTGTGTGTGTGTGTGTGTGTGTGTGTGCGCGTGTGTGTGTGTGTGCGCGTGTGTGTGTGTGTGTGTGTGTGTGTGTGTGTGTGTGTGTGTACTCACCTAGTTGTACTCACCTAGTTGTGCTTGCGGGGGTTGAGCTCTGGCTCTTTGGTCCCGCCTCTCAACCGTCAATCAACAGGTGTACAGTTTCCTGAGCCTAATGGGCTCTATCATATCTACATTTGAAACTGTGTATGGAGTCAGCCTCCACCACATCGCTTCCTAATGCATTCCATTTGTCAACCACTCTGACACTAAAAAAGTTCTTTCTAATATCTCTGTGGCTCATTTGGGCACTCAGCTTCCACCTGTGGCCCTAGTGCGTGTGCCCCTTGTGTTAAACAGCCTGTCTTTATCAACCCTGTCGATTCCCTGAGAATCTTGAATGTGGTGATCATGTCCCCCCTAACTCTTCTGTCTTCCAACGAAGTGAGGTTTAATTCCTGCAGTCGCTCCTCGTAGCTCATACCTCTCAGCTCGGGTACTAGTCTGGTGGCAAACCTTTGAACCTTTTCCAGTTTAGTCTTATGCTTGACTAGATAGGGACTCCATGCTGGAGCCGCATACTCCAGGATTGGTCTGACATATGTGGTATATAATGTGTGTGTGTGTGTGCGCGTGCGTGTGCGTGTGTGTGTGTGTGTGTGTAAAAGGTCACAAAATGTTTTTTAAGAGTTGTTGGAAAGTATTAGGAACTAAACGAGCGGGTTGAAACAGGCCAGCTCTGGAACACAGGTGGAAACTGAGTGCCCAAATGAGCCACAGAGATATTAGAAAGAACTTTTTTAGTGTCAGAGTGGTTGACAAATGGAATGCATTAGGAAGCGATGTGGTGGAGGCTGACTCCATACGCAGTTTCAAGTGTAGATATGATAGAGCCCAGTAGGCTCAGGAAACTGTACACCTGTTGATTGACGGTTGAGAGGCGGGACCAAAGAGCCAGAGCTCAACCCCCGCAAGCACAACTAGGTGAGTACAACTAGGTGAGTACACACACACACACACTCACACATACAGAAATACTCAAGATTCCAACGGCCGAGCAGACAGCGTTTGGGATTTGCAATCCACCTCGGTTCGACTTCCGCCAAAACAAAAAAAAAATCGCCCTGAGTTTCTTTCATTTCAAGTCACTATTCAACCTGGGAGTTAGACAGCTGTTACGGGCTGCTTCCTGGGGGTGTGTGTGGAAAAAAAATAATTTAGTTAGTAGTTAGTAACAGTAGATTGATTGACAGTTGAGAGGCAGGCCGAAAGAGCAGAGCTCAACCCCCGCAAACACAACTAGGTGAATTCTCATACCCACGTCTCTGTGTTAGGTAATCTTAAGATAACATAGCCGAATTATCGAAATAGGTTCAACTGAGGCAAGGTGAACCTAACCATTTGGGCTGATCAGAACAACGACAGCCGCGCTTTTTGCAGGTCAGCGTTCGATACCCGATGATCCAAATCATCAGGCACCATTCCGTCTCTCCGTCCTATCCCAGCTCCTTGTTTATCAAGACTGAGCCAGCCATTACCAAGCCTGCGCCAGCCATTACCAAGACTGCGCCAGCCATTACCAAGACTGCGCCAGCCATTACCAAGACTGCGCCAGCCATTACCAAGACTGCGCCAGCCATTACCAAGACTGCGCCAGCCATTACCAGCATATTTCTGTGAATTTGGGAGCGCAGAGCACCATACAAATGTTCCTGGTGTGAGGGTCAGTAACTGACATTGTGTTTTACGACACACCTACCTAGAACCCTTAATTGACACCTGAGCAACGGTGTGGCTGACCAACAGGTGTGGATACTGTGTATCTGGGTGTGACAGGACTTGTGTATCCTGTGTAGAGTGTCGTTAGTCCGGTGTCGTTCTGTGAACCTCACTGTCAACATCAAAATAATAAAAAAAAAAACATCAAGGCCTATCCAAAAAGGCATAAAAGTTATTTGCGACTGACAACATTATAATGGGATTGAATTGGAAGAGTTGTAATTGGGGGTATGTATGGTGGTAGCTGGAGTCCCTGACGGAAGGGGGTGGTGCTTGGGGAGTGGGGGTGCTTGGGGAGTGGGGGTTATGGGGGAGGGGGTTGGAAGGTCCCGTGTTTCTGTGACCTCTTGGTGTGGTGATGTGGGTGGCTACAACACTTTCTCCTGGCGTCCAGGTCGTCATACATGTCCACACAGTTATTCCCATTCAGACGCACGCAAACACACGCATACACACAAGCGCGCGCATGTCACGCACGCACACACCTCGTGTCCTCAACACATTCTGTGAACCGACACATTCTTTCACAACGTGCCACATTCAACGTTTTAGTTATATATATATATATATATATATATATATATAATATATATATATATATATATATTACAACAATGACGTTGGAAAATTGGGTGAGGCTAGCCACAAGCGTCTGGTCTTCAACCTCGAACAGACACAGATATTCTAGTTTATAGATATAGATAATAGATGTGGTACCCACCGCTGGAACCCAGGTCAACCAGCAGGTCCTTGGGTCGACCTGGAATATCATTTCATCAAAACAAATGATAAAAATAAACTGAGGATAAATAACGTAATAAATGGGAACACGTGTGGCATCCTAACCTATTACAACTCACCCCTTCTCTGTCTCTGTGTCTATCTGTTTTCCTGTCTCTCTCTCTTTGTCTCTCTCATCTTCCGTGTCTATCTCTCCATCTATATCTCAGGAGGTAAAGGACTATGGGAGAGTGGGAGTGATGCGGCGATGCAGTCTGTGTGATTGTAAAGCAGATTCCCAGAGCGGAGTGTGTATAGGGAGTAGTGTATGGTGCGGAGTGTAGTGGGAGTATGGTGCTAGGAGACCCGGTGTGAATGACACCATGAACACACATTGGCCTATTATGTAAAATATGATTGTTAGAATTTTTTGGAAAATTTTGTTGACGTGTGTGGGTAATGTTTTATGATATTGTACATAAAAAAATGTTGTTTGAATTTTTTTTTTGTAGTAAGTCAAGCAGATCAAAAGGTCATCATTAGTTTGGTGGTTTCCCTATGCATTGTGCTACTTTGTACACGTTTCACTAGAGCCAACCCCAACTTGCCATGGTGGGCACGTACCCGACAGCAATCACGATGGAAAGTTTGGATAAGCTGGCTTCTAAGGTCTGGCCTGCAACCTCGAACACACACACACACACTATTTTTTAAACTTGCGAATATATATATATATATATATATATATATATATATATATATATATATATATATATATATATATATATATATATATATAAACTTCACACCCCAGAAGGATTCGAACCCCAGAAAGCCATAGCACTATGCACCTTGGCGTACCTGGCACCTTAACCACTAGACCACACGACTGTACAAAAATCATGGTAGTCATGAGCCTATTTATCCAAGATCTGACAGCACTCGGTAGTCAACTTGGGGGTAGATATGTCATCGAATCGCCTCACTTGTGGGGACACATGAGCAACTTAAATGCGACAAACTTGAATGGAGTCCCATGCCAATATGCAACTGAAAATACCACCTCCATCCAGTAGGATTCGAACCCAGACTGCCAGGAGCACACACTTGTGTGGTTAGGTACCAGGTACGCCAAGGTGCATAGTGCTCCTGGCTGTCTGGGTTCGAATCCTTTTCGGAGTGTGGAATTTTCAGTTGCATATTGGCTTGGGGCCCATTCAGCTTGTTCGTATATATATATAGTGTGGTGTGTAATATTGATAAAAAAAATAAAAAAAAAATCGTAAGACATGCAAGTGAAAACATAGAAGGAGCGGCTCTCTTGTGGGTCAATTTACTGCTTGTGTACGAGGGTGTGTCAGGAGAGACCCGGCTATTGTTGTCAGCACCGGTCTGACAAGTTTCTGGTTAGTATTTCGAGATCAGCGTCGCCCACTGGGTGGTCTTGCTTGTGTTTACTAATGGCGTGCTTTCGTAAAGCAAATTTTGCCTGTTTTTAATTTAGCGAACAGCCAGTCTCCTGGCATTTTTTCACTCGTGTGTGACCCGTAGTTCAGGTCCCACCCCTTGTGTGACCCGTTGTTCAGGTCCCACCCCTTGTGTGACCCGTTGGTCAGGTCCCACCCCTTGTGTGACCCGTTGGTCAGGTCCCACCCCCTTGTGTGACCCGTTGGTCAAGTCCCACCCCCTTGTGTGACCCGTTGTTCAGGTCCCACCGCTTGTGTGACCCGTTGGTCAAGTCCCACCCCCTTGTGTGACCCGTTGGTCAGGTCCCACCCCCTTGTGTGACCCGTTGTTCAGGTCCCACCCCTTGTGGACCCGTTGTTCAAGTCCCACCCCCTTGTGTGACCCGTTGGTCAGGTCCCACCCCCTTGTGTGACCCGTTGGTCAGGTCCCACCCCCTTGTGTGACCCGTTGTTCAGGTCCCACCCCCTTGTGTGACCCGTTGTTCAGGTCCCACCCCCTTGTGTGACCCGTTGTTCAAGTCCCACCCCTTGTGTGACCCGTTGGTCAGTCCCACCCCTTGTGTGACCCGTTGGTCAGGTCCCACCCCCTTGTGTGACCCGTTGGTCAGGTCCCACCCCCTTGTGTGACCCGTTGTTCAGGTCCCACCCCTTGTGTGACCCGTGTTCAAGTCCCACCCCCTTGTGTGACCCTAGTTCAGGTCCCACCCCTAGTGTGACCCGTTGTTCAGTCCCACCCCTTGTGTGACCCGTTGGTCAAGTCCCACCCATTGTGTGACCCGTTGGTCAGGTCCCACCCCTTGTGTGACTCGTTGTTCAGGTCCCACCCCCTTGTGTGACCCGTTGTTCAGGTCCCACCCCTTGTGTGACCCGTTGGTCAGGTCCCACCCCTTGTGTGACCCGTTGGTCAAGTCCCACCCCTTGTGTGACCCGTTGGTCAGGTCCCACCCTTGTGTGACCCGTTGTTCAGGTCCCACCCCTTGTGTGACCCGTTGGTCAGGTCCCACCCCTTGTGTGACCCGTTGGTCAGGTCCCACCCATTGTGTGACCCGTTGGTCAGGTCCCACCCATTGTGTGACCCTTGGTCAGGTCCCACCCCTTGTATGACTCGTTGTTCAGTCCCACCCCCTTGTGTGACCCGTTGTTCAGGTCCCACCCCTTGTGTGACCCGTTGGTCAGGTCCCACCCCTTGTGTGACCCGTTGGTCAAGTCCCACCCCTTGTATGACCCGTTGGTCAAGTCCCACCCCTTGTGTGACCCGTTGTTCAAGTCCCACCCCTTGTGTGACCTCTATAGCAACAGAGGACTGGGTTACCATACAGTCATGTGGAGACACTATTGCCCATCCCTTATTTTGAATGACCAACCCGTACTGTTGCTTTGACGGTCTCGCTTCCTGCAGGTCGGCGTTCAATCCCCGACCGTCTATCAAGTGTTGGGCACCATTTCTTCCCCCATCCCATCCCTAATCCTTATCCTGATCCCTGTCCATGTGACATATATAGTCGTAATAACTTGGCGGTTCCACCCCTGATAATTCCCTTCCCGAAATTGCAATATGTTTAAAAAAATAAGATCCCCCATTGGTGCCTTTCTAAGGAACGTGGCTCCATCTACCCTATGAACTGGTGGTGGTGTGTATATGTACAAGCCTTGGAGAAGTTTCAAGGCTTCTTGAAAGCTTCTTCACCAACTGGAGAAGCTGTAGAAACCGAAGTTGAAGCTTCGAGACGTGGGTATAACATCACGGAGGGCTATGAAGCTTTATAAGCCAGAGTCTGTCAGTGCAGACTACTTATCACATGCTTCTGTATAACTAACCATCCTGTGTGATGGGGATTTTTTTTAGCGTCACGTACCTAGCTTTTGACACACTTTACTCCGCTTCATATAGTCTAGGGTAGCTGCACAAATGCAGATGTACCTATGTATTAATAACAAATATAGACCTTGTGCGACACAGTGGTTGCCAGGATCAGTTGGGTTACCGCTACCTGTGGCAGGTGGCTACAGGTGACGTATAGAATACACATATTACATAGATAAAAATGGCGCTGAATAACACACAGTATTCAATATTATAAATCAGCACAAAAGGAATATACACCGAGTGTGTATATTAACCTCCCTTACACGGTGCCTTAAACCACTCGACCATCAGTGACTGTACAAAGGCGGTGGTAGCCAAGGCTATTTGAACCACCGCCTCGACCAAGGCTATTTGAACCACTCTGGTGGTTCGTAGAGAACCGCGCTCTGGTGGTCGCAGGGAACAGCGCTCGATGGTTCGCAGGGAACATTACCATCTACTTCTTCCTCTCTCTAACTTTCTCTCTGCCTGACCAATCCTCACTATTCACCCTTCTCTTCCTCCCGCACCCTAAACCCTCACTCTTTATTTTCCTTTCTCATTTCTTTCCATTTTGTCTTTTTTTCTTCCTTCTCATGGTGGAGAGTGGTGGGAGTATTGTGCTAGGAGACCCAGTGTGAATGACGTCATGAACACACATTGGCCTATTATGTTCAAGTATGAATGTTAGAATTTTTTGGAAAATTTTGTTGACGTGAGAGAGTAATGTTTTAGATGTACTAAAATAAAAAAATGCTGTGTGTGTGTGTTGTTATATATATATATATATATATATATATATATATATATATATATATATAATATATATATATATAATATATATATATATATATATATATAATATATATATATATAATATATAAACTAATCTAAATGTTCTCATAGCCTGCTCTCTACTAGCTTGCAATGGATGTGATAGTGGTTTGCATTTGAACGGTTTTATTCCCCCCCCCCCCACTTTCCTGTATAATGTATATAGCTTTCCTGTATATACATTAGCCGTTTCCCAGCAGTCTAGAAGTTCTCTCGTTTCCAGAAAGGAATTAAATATAATAGTGAGGGGGACTGCACAATGCTTGTGCTGCCTTCTTTAGTATTCAAGGAGATATCTTTTCTGGTCCTGCAGTTTTTGTCATGTATCGTGCCTGTGGTTGCTTCCTTACCTCTTCTGGGTGTCATTGTCATTTTCAGTGGGCTTTCCTGTAGGAAAGCCCATTTGGTGTGCACTCTTTGCTCAACTTGTAGGTGAAGTGTCAACTTGAAAACGTAGAGGAAGATTTTATTCAGTGTCTCGCATGTTTCCTTATCATTCTCTGTCTCCCCCTCGTGTGTGTGTGTGGTGACCTGACATTACTTTCTCTCATATGATTTATAGACTAGATCCAGGCGTCTCCGATCTTGGTTAGGGGTTAAGCCAATATTCGTGTACCGAGCGTAATGAGAACGGAGATTCTTTGGGGGTCTATTGAAAATATATTATTATGGTCCTTCACAGACTGGAGACAATAGGAGTTCTTCTCGCTTGTCTGAGTCTTCTCGTTAATGTCTTTCACCTGTCAAGTGCTTTATGTGTGATTATTTGACCTTGCTCGACATATTTTCTTGCAATTCTTCTTGCTGATGCAACGTTATTTGTTCCTGTTCTTGCTGATGTTATGGTATTTGCTGCTGTTGTTGCTGGTGGAATGTTATTCACTAATGGTCTTACTGTTGCTGTTATTAACTGTTGTTCTCATTATTGCTTTCTTATTTGTTGTTGCCGTTCTTGACGTGCCTAAAATTTTTAATCTTGCAATTTACAAATTTTTATTTTGTTTTCCGGATCTTAGATTGTTGTCCTTGATTATAAGTCAGAGTCTAAGTGAGTCTTAGTGACCGAACACATCACGGTAACTACTCTTTCCCTCAGTTGTTATGCCTGTAGAGCTGAATTATTACTTTTGTTAAGCCCGTTATCAACCTTACGTCCTGAGGCGCACACGCACGCGCATTGCTGTCGGTGATAGGAATTGAGTCTCATTTGCCGACGTTTGCAGACGACGCCAAACTAATGAGAAAGCTGTGCCAGATGAGGATTGGAAGATTTTCCAAGATATCTTGAACAAGCTGCAGAGTTGGGCCGAGAACTGGCCACTTGAGTTTAACACCAGCAAGTGTAAGGAGATAGAAATGGGGGAATAGGTGTCAGGAGACCAGAAGGACTAGTATTCGATGAAGGGAAACTACCTCTTCTATAACTAGAGACAAATAATTGGGAATGGACATGGCACCAAACTTAACTCCGCAGGTTACAAATTGGTCAATTCAAATAGAATACACATATTACACAGATAAAAATGGCGCTGAATAACACACAGTATTCAATATTACAAAACAGCACAAAAGGAATATACACCCAAGAGTAATATATATAGACATATAGTATACATATATATAATTCCTTATTAAATACTCACAAAATATAAAAATATTCCCTACTGCGCAAGCTCCCATCTCTAATAATTAAAATTTCATCGCGATACGTCCCCCCATCAAAGAAAACGTGACCGTCGACACTGGACCCCAATGGAGCGATAAGGCGACCAGAACAACACCACTGAACATAGTGTCTTCACCTCCCAGTACGGCTATCACTGTTGGAGACAGGTAGTGCTATCGTATAATACGATAGCACTGCTGTTATCATCTGCGGGGCGAAGACCTATTCTTCCACAATGGGTAAGGGGCAGGAAGATGGAATTCACAGTCTTTATTGAAGTCGTAAGATTCTTGTTCCTGATTTTTTTTTTCTAATTAATATGAAGGATGAGTTTATTCGGCAGTGTCACTCATCCTGTGAGGAAATATACCCGTGGTGAAGGGTAGGGAAGGTGAAGGGTAGGGAAGGTGAAGGGTAGGGAGGTGGTGAAGGGTAGGGGAGGTGGTGAAGGGTAGGGCAGGTTGGTGAAGGGTAGGGAAGGTGGTGGAGGGTAGGGAAGGGTGAACGGGTAGGGAAGGTGGTTGAAGGGTAGGGAAGAGGTGGTGCAGGGTAGGGCAGGTGGTGAAGGGTACGGGAAGGTGGTGAAGGTAGGGAAGGTGGTGGAGGGTAGGGCACGGTGTGCAGGGTAGGGACGGTGGTGCAGGGTAGGGACAGGTGGTGGAGGGTAGGGACGGTGGGTGAAGGGTCGGGACGGTGTGAAGGGTAGGGCAGGTGGTGACGGGTAGGGAAGGTGGTGAAGGGTAGGGAACGGTGGTGAAGGGTGGGGCAGGTGGTGAAGGGCAGGGAAGGTGGTGAAGGGTAGGGAAGGTGAAGGGTAGGGAAGTGGTGAAGGGCAGGGAAGGTGGTGAAGGGCAGGGAAGGTGGTGAAGGGTAGGGAAGGTGGTGAAGGGTAGGGAAGGTGGTGAAGGGTAGGGGAGGTGGTGAAGGGTAGGGGAGGTGGTGAAAGGTAGGGAATTAGTGGTAAAGAGAAGGGAATAAGATGGTTACAGTGATGGTTACAGTGGTGAAGACCACTGTAGTGAAGATATGGCCTTTGTCACCTGAGTAGCGCCGGGGACCTCCCTCTAGTTTAATGAGGGGGAGGGGGGATTTCTAGGGGGAGGGGGGGGACATTCAAGCTAAACACACTACTATATTTCCATACATTGTACATATATGGAATATATGTATATCAAATCACGATCATTATTATATATTTATCGCGATTTCATTGTACATTCTCTATAATTCCATTTCTCTTGAATCGGCTCCATGTACTTTTCTCGTTTAAAATCCAGAGTCATAACTCGCTTCCAGCCTATGCCAAGTTTCATCTCTATAGAGAAGACTCCGCCCCCATAGCTCTATAACAAGGGAACTGAGATGAAGACAATACGACTCTAAGACAGCGTAGAAATTAGTCTTTTTTTTTTTTGCGAGGCCCCGCGTTGCGTCCTCGGGGTAAGAGTGGCCTATACGCCAGAGGTCACCAGGGGAAACTGCAAATTATATGCCCCTGGTGGTGGAACAATGCTTTTATCGACGGCGGTAGTTTATGGGTTGCTCCTAAACGTCAGAGAACTCAAGGTGTCGGGGTCAAAGGTCAAAACGAGGAAAGAACAGGAACTACAGAAGGGAGACGGAAGGGTGACTTGAGAATACATCAAGAATATGGTACAATATTATATATATATATATATATATATATATATATATATAATATAGTATATATATATATATATATATATATTAGCAGCCTCC
>WNGS01163002.1:9813043-9831658 GCA_020271785.1 Procambarus virginalis | reverse complement strand
TTCAGGCTCCGTCAGCACAAAGGGGTGTTGACCCCCCGCTCACAGACTCCCCCCACGTGGGGGAGAGGGGGGGGGAGAGGAAGACAAGCCACAAATATGCCTTCGTAAGTGGGAGGAATTATGGATATATTAATACTCGTATCTATATTCATATCTTTGTTTTGTTGTAATATTAACGTGAATTAAATTCAAATATATTATGCCATTTATTCCAAATATAATGTTAGTCCAAAATAGGAAGCCTGACGGTTGGGGATAGTCTCCCCCAACTTTCCAAGATGATATGTAAGACATACGAGTGACATAGCCAAGTCGGCCCCCAGTGCCACGTTTTTAAGAAATATCGGCATCGATGACGACCCCCAGCGATTTTCATTCAATATAAAAAAGGAGGGTGTGTTTTCCAGCCACGTTTTAGTAGTTTTTCAGAGCTTCAAATCATAACATTTTCTGAAAGAGGGAGAGATGGACTGAGTGGGAGAGAGGACAGGGGAAGGGAGAGGAAGGTGGAGAGAGAGGGAGAGGTGTAGGAGGGAGAGGAGACAGACCGAGCACAGCCAAATAACCCCCGTTTATATCTGTAAAAATGTGTGTGTGTGTTTCTGTCTTTTCGAGGTCAGTGGACAGACTGTTGCAGTTAGGCTCATGAAACCTTCCATGGTGAATTGTGATTGTAGTGGAGAGTATCCTAGAGGGTTGGGATCGACCCCCACCTCCACCCATGCCCTTCCTTTGGTAGTAATGGCTCCTATTGCGACAACCAGCGGCTCCTACGAACTCTAAAATATGGGTTTGGTCATATGTCTAAAAACAGAGTTTGCAGCTGTTATCGATGTCGAGTCAGTGTCGATAGTGTTGATTCGATGTTACTCGAGCATGTTTTGCCTACTGGGAGAGAGAACGGGAGTGAGGGAGAAGGAAAGGGTGAGGGGGGGGAGAAAACATGGGAGAGAGGAAGGAGGGAAGAGAGAGGAGCAGAGAAAATGAGAGAGACTCGTGATCCACCGAGAAGTCCATTTTGTCTAGTATGAATTTATATATATATATATATATATATATATATATATATATATATATCACAGCGTCAGATCACGGAGGAAAATTGAAACAGGAATTTCCTTAAGTACTTTCGTATATTAATACATCTTCAGAAGGAGATTGTCCTCCTTCTGAAGATGTATTTAATATACGAAAGTACTTAAAGACATTCCTGTTTAAATTTTCCTCCGTGGTCTGACGCTGTCACATTTTTAATCACGTGTATATTTTTCGTGATTTACACACACACACACACACATTATATATATATATATATATATATATATATATATATATATATATATATATATATATATATATATAGGGGGTACCACCTCTAGTACAATTATAGGGTACCCACAGCCTCAAGAAGGGTAACACAGCCATTTCAGAGAGAAAACTTGCCATTTATCTCTTGAATACGTATGAGTGCTCACTCCAACCACCCCCCGTTTTTTATGTTGTACACTATTATGACAAGGTTATACAGTTACATATATAGCTATTGGTTACAAAAATGAACACTTAAGAGGACATCAATAGGAAGTTTGTTTCCTAGAGGTGTAGGTCAATTCTTCTCGAACTCCTCCGACGCTTGGGCTAGGAACCGAGGATGCAGCGGATTATTCCCCCTCTGGATCGCGACACTGAGGCGCTGGAAGAGAAAACTTGTCGCTCTAGTGGCCTCTTAGGTGTCAATGAGTCTTGGATACCAAGATCCTTAAGAAACCTCCTTGCACTTCTCGTCCCCATGGGCCAAGGGTCTCATGACTCCTATTGGAACGAAGTTGTACCTGGTATATCTAATTCCCTTGTACTTGGTTGACTTGTCTCTTTCTGTGTGTGTCGCCGCAGGCTCCTGCTGGCGGCAGAGAGGTTGATGTATGTGGTTGCCAGCGGATGGATATGCAAGTATGTCCCATCCCAACCTGTCTGCCCACCTTCCACGGACGACAGTGTAATTCCGTCTGGTCTTCCGGCAAAGCGAACAGTCACGGTTCGAATAGATTGCGTGGGCGCTGTCTCCTGCTGGACGCTGGGCAGAGGCAAGGCTTCTTCTTAATGATGTCATTGACTTCGTCGGTCTAGTAGTGCAAACCACCAGATTTTCCAAGTGCAGGCCATGCAATCCATATTCGTCAGCATCTGCCTCGCCGCATTACACCTATAACAGTGTGGATAGGAGGCGCAAGGACGTGAGAGCGCTACTGCAATAGGAGCGTCCTTGCGGTATCAAGACGTGTGCCTGCGCAGACATAGGGACTGCCCAAAGGAAGTCCCTGCATGGGATGCCTGCACAGCTGTGAGGCGTTGCACGATCGTGCACGATTATATAATAATATATATACTCTTGTAGTCCAGGTGTGTCTGTCTCTGCTCCGGTTATTGCAATTTGGTCAATAATCTATCCGCTACACCTACCTTCAATTTTCTCCATTTTGGCTTTACTGTTTGAGAGGATCGCGTGGGTGGAGTGTGCTCCATCTTGCTCAGTCACATTGCGCTTCCCGCCCTCCTTGTCAATTCCTCCTTCCTTTTTCTTTCTCATTCTTCCTCTATATCATCGTCTGTCTCCTCTCCACCTCCTAGCTGCGTCGCTCAGCCTGCTTCAGGTTGTGTTAGTCTCTCCATTATGCCTAAAGATAGCTAGCTCTTCGGGTTCATGCTCTTTTCCGTATCAGGAATTATCTGTGATCCCCTCTCTGTTGCCTGTACATATATGTGGTTGTTTTCTTTCTTATGTTCCTGGTGCGCTATTTTGGTTAGGGTTTCATTGTCCCGCTCTCCCTCTCTCTCTCTCCTCTCTCTCTCTCTCTCCTTTCTTTTCTCCCCCTCTCTCTTTCCTCGGCTCTCTGTATCCTCCTGTCTTCCTGGTGAGTCTGCAGAACGTCGGCAATCGATGCAGTGCTTTACATAGATCCTGTATAAAAATCAAGTAAATTACGTTCAACTTGATATTCTCCAAGTTTGGTCGCGGATCGTGTGGCCGACCAGTGAGCTTGCCCCGCGATTGTTCACCCTGTTCTTGAGTTGTGTCAAGCTCCAGGGTCCCGCCTTTCAACCGTCATGACTTTTCACCCGTTTTTCCAGCTCATCCTCCGGTTTTGAGAGTACTTGTAGTAACGATGAAGACCATAGTGTATATACCGACGTACAACGGAATTAGAACGTAGAATCTGAACTATTGAGTTTGGACAAACTGGAAAACTTATTTTTTTCGTGTGTGTTTGACATACTAACCCAACCTGACCTTCCTATGCCTAATGTCCGCTATCTGAGGACTAATATAGTAGATATGTGTACTATACCAGTCCTAGGAATATTAATAAAAAGTTTAACCTATTTTTTTTTTAAGAATTCCTTACTAGTCAGTATACTATCTAAAAGCTAAGTACGTAGTAATTCGTGACTATTGACGATCGTAACAATAGATCTAAATAGGAGGATGGATTGCGTTTTTCTTGTATGTACAGTTGTGTATCGATGTGGCTACGATAACACACTCACTTAGTCCTTTCCACTTACACACAGAAATTACAATAGCGTGAGGCATCAAATGACCAAATACACGAGGGCTTAATCGACTCAGTCGATTTAGGCAGCGTCTGGGATCCTCTCTGACGTAGGTTCGAACCCTCGTCACGGCCCTTGTGGATTTGATTCATCCGTTCCACTTATTTACGATTCTTAGACTGAACAATATTTGTTTCTGTGACTCATTTGTGTTTCAAGTTTCAAATTATGTCTTCTCGGTCTACTGTTTTTTCATTATAAACATTGTTTCTGTATCGACTTTTTAGTATCTTGAACATTGTTATCTGTGTGTGTGTAATTACCTAAGTGTAGTTACAGGATGGGAGCTACGCTCGTGGTGTCCCGTCTTCCCAGCAGTCTTTGTCACAACGCTTTGAAACTACTGACGGTCTTGGCCTCCACCACCTTCTCACCTAACTTGTTCCAACCGTCTACCACTCTGTTTGCGAAAGTGAATTTTCTTATATTTCTGTGTGTGTGTGTGTGTGTGTGTGTGTGTGTGTGTGTGTGTGTGGTGTGTGTGTGTGTGTGCGTGCGCGCGTGCACTAATTATGCCTAATCGTGTGTGGCGCCTAATTGTGCTTCCAGAGCTGTATAACCCCTCCAGCAATCGACTGGAGTAACAAGCTTATCTTTTATTGCATATAACATGCCCTATTATAGCACTAAGTTGTGAATATATATACCAGTTCAAAGCTCATTTTGCGCCCATTCCACTGGTTTACAACCTATTATGCTAAACTTGTTCTTCCTTACGTCTCTCTGAATTATTTGCGTCTCCAGCTTCCGTCATGTCTTGTCAGACTTCTTCCTAATTCGAACATTGTTTCTTTGTCGATTTCTGTAAAAATCGAGTATGTTCTTATCAGCTGCCAGGTAATCTTAACACCTATCAGTTGGGTGAATTTGATTTCCTTCGAGACCCACTCTCAAACTCAGGCAAGCCATTTATCAGTACGTTCTCTTGTTTTATTGAAGGCTTTTGTGGTGGTTCCAAATTGCAGCTGCATACTCGAGGGTGGGTCTTACGTATGTTGAATAGAGTGCTTTGAAATCTCCTTTGTCGTTACACACGGAAATCACAATAGCGTGATGCATCGGGTGAACAAATCCACATGGGTCGGGCTGGTAGGTCAGGATGATTTCCCGGTTGCAATTCTTTGACCATGTCGTAGCTCAGTCGATTAAGGCAGCGTCTGGGATCCTTTCGGACGTAGGTTCGAATCCTCGTCACGGCCATTGTGGATTTATTCTCCTGTGTCGTGGTTGCTGAAGGATTTCTGAACGTTTGCAGGTTTTATAAGTGGCGAGAAAGTTATTCTACTAACAGACGCCTCCAGTATCGTGTTAGGTGTAAGTCTGGGGCCCAAGAACTATCTCCTCTGCATGCTGGAAGATGTTTCTCTTTCGCATACGAGTTCGGTGATTTTCCTGCTTCCTTTTCAGTCTTCAATGTTTTGCACCTTTCAGGGCTGAATTCCATTTTGAGACCATTTCTCACGTTTTCCTAAATCCTCTTTTTATTTACTGCAATCGTCTTCCTCTGTCTTAAATGTTCTTAGTTATTTCGATAACGTGTGTGGGAAATAATAACACTGTGATCTCTCTCACTGTGATTTCTCTCACTGTGATTTCTCTCACTGTGATCTCTCTCACTGTGATCTCTCTCACTTCACTGTGATCTCTCTCACTTCACTGTGATCTCTCTCACCTCATTGTGATCTCTCTCACCTCACTGTGATCTCTCTCACTTCTATAGTGCACAAGCTCCTATCTTATCCCATTCATCTGGGCTCTAGGAGAGACTAACCGTGAACCCCACGTGTGAGAGGCCGAAGCTCTAAACCGACCGAGCTATGGAGCAGCCTTAATAAGGAAAGTAAGGAAAATCTCGCACACACACACACACACACTGGGGGTTCACAGTTCGAGTCTCATATTGACCCCTGGTGAATAGAATGTTTATTTCCACGGTAGTGTGGATGACAATTTCCTATCATATATTTGTATTGTATACAGGTTCACATTTTTTTGCACATTTCCAGCAATGGGTTGCAAATGACAGGATATATGTTATAATTTTGACACAAGGCTTTGTATTGTTTATTTTTAGGATTCGTGGTGAGATATCATTAGGGCTTTTACAGTCATCGCCGTATTCACCTCCTGGAGTCGTTTCCTTACGTTATCTGAAGAGGTGAGTGCTCTCTCTCTCTCTCTCTCTCTCTCTCTCTCTCTCTCTCTCTCTCTCTCTCTCTCTCTCTCTCTCTCTCTCTCTCTCTCTTTCTCTCTCTCCCCCCCCCCGTTCTTGTTATGGCCGGTGTCTCCTTTAGTAGCGTCTGTGGTGGTCTGGTTCCCTTTTGTATATTTCAATTTGTGTTCCGCACGTCTTGCCATTTTACGTAAGTCCTCCCCCCCCCCTCCTCCCCCACTCTTTTTGTGGTGTGGGAAATTAGCTGGTCATTGAGTAACGTCTTTTTCCTGCGGTTCACGGGTCAGTGTGTGTACTCGCCTGTTTGTGCTTGCGGGGGTTGAGCTTTGGCTCTTTGGTCCCGCCTCTCAACTGTCAATCAACTGGTGTACAGATTCCTGAGCCTACTGGGCTCTATCATATCTACATTTGAAACTGTGTATGGAGTCAGCCACCACCACATCACTGCCTAATGCATTCCATCCGTTAACTACTCTGACACTGAAAAAGTATCATCTAACGTCTCTGTGGCTCATGTGGGTACTCAGTTTCCACCTGTGTCCCCTTGTTCGCTACATTAGCAGTCTTCCATATTTCTGGTAGGTCCCCCGTTTCCAGTGACAATGTGTGTGTGCGTGCGCGCGCGCGCGTGTGTGTGTGTGCGCGCGTGCGTGCGTGCGTGCGTGTGTACTTTTCTCTCCCCAAAATATTTGATTGGTATTCTTTGTCGATGATGAAATTCCGTTTTCTTCTTCGTTGTTCTTGAATAGCCAATTGGGAGGCGACCAGTGACGTCAAGCGTCAGTGTTCACGCAGCTGATTGGCCCGAGGAACGTTTCTTAGTTAACTGACGTCACAGCTGCTCAAAATCTAGTTCAAAACGAACATTTATGAACATTTAGCACTCTGGGCTAAATGTTCATCTGTTTTAAGTCTTGTACCTCGGATCGAACACTGATGAACAGTGGTGATTTGATCGTTTGATGGCGCATAAGAAAACCTATTCCAGCAGACTTGCTGATTTTTTGTTACCTGGTTCAGGTGTTGACGTGGTGTTGCCTGGGGTCAGGTGTTGACATGGTGTTGCCTAGGGTCAGGTGTTGACGGCCTGTTGCCTGGGTCAGGTGTTGGCGTGGTGTTGCCTGGTTCAGGTGTTGACGGCCTGTTGCCTGCCTCAGGTGTTGACAGCGTGGTGTTGCCTGCCTCAGGTGTTGACAGCGTGGTGTTGCCTGCCTCAGGTGTTGACAGCGTGGTGTTGCCTGCCTCAGGTGTTGACAGCGTGGTGTTGCCTGCCTCAGGTGTTGACAGCGTGGTGTTGCCTGCCTCAGGTGTTGACAGCGTGGTGTTGCCTGCCTCAGGTGTTGACAGCGTGCTGTCTAGTTCAGATCCTGCTTGTGTTACTGATATTAATACTTCTAATCCAGCTGCTACAGCTGCCACCGCGACAGCTCTTTTTTTTCAGACAATAACTTGCGCTCGGAGTCTCAGTTAGATTACAGGTATACCAATAATTCTCACCTTTTTCCCCCCGCTGGAGAATTGGGTTGTTTAGCCGTGTTGCAGGGCCGTAATGAGCGAGAACCAACGTAAAATGTCGTTTATCACTGCTTATTTTCTCCTCAATGTGGCTCGTTAATTTCACCCGCTTGTCACCGTTAAATTGGCTCTATAATCTATTTTTTTCACAGCTTAAACTCTATCGCTATGATCTTGTTTGATCGATTTTTTTGTGTGTGGGGTTTTCCAAGCGCGGTGAAATATTTTCTACTTTTTTCTAGTTTTCTTTTATATATTTTGCATCTTAAAGGATATATTAAAATTTGTATAGTTTGCTCTTGAATTATTGTTCGTATTAGTCCTTAAAATGTTTTGTTTATAAATTGTATATATACATTTATAAATATATATATATATATATATATATATATATATATATATATATATATATATTTATAAATAATTGTATATATTTATAAATATATATATTTATAAATAATTGTATATATATTTATAAATATATATATATTTATAAATATATATATTTATATATATAAATATATATAGGGACCCCTGGGGCCCAGGGTCCAGGCCTGCTCTCACCAGGAGCCCATATTTCAATCCTGTTCTTGAAGAACAACTCTTACTATCTCTCGTAAGGCTCTCACTTACGACATTCAATTTACGAGACAGTTCAGGAACTGGTGTGACCCGCAACGAAACATCTATCTCTTGACACCTGTAAAATCAAACTCTAACAGGAAGTTAATACATGGCATCAATTCTTAGTAAGCTTCAAATTGTAATTTATAGTTTGACTTAAGCGTAGGCCTGTAGGCTTAGCATCTCCCCCAGTGGCATCATATTGAAAAGAGCAACGTCGAGCTAACGTTTAGCTAACGTTGAGTCAACATTGAGTCAACATTCAGCCAACATTGACCCAACATTAAGGCAACTTTTGAGCCAACATTGAGCCAATATTCAGCCAACGTTGAGGCAACTTTGAGCCAACATTGACCCAACATTGAGCCAACGTTCAGCCAACTCCACATTGTCTTCCTTCTGGGTCCGGCCTGCTATGATAAACAATCCCTCCAGTGGTAATAAAGGCAGGAGTAGCCCTCGGAGCGTCTGTATCGAGATATAACAAAAGAGAAAAAAAAACCATTTAGACAAATTCAGCCTTGGGCTCTTCCATAAACTTTAAACCAGTATAGGTGCTCAAGACTGAAGTGGGTAGTTAGGTACCACCTAGAGCGTCTTTATGCTACATAAAGCTAAATCAACCTTCAAAAGGGTATTTAATTCTCTCTCGATTAACGATACTGCTGCAGTGAGAGTATTTGACTAATAATGGTGTCGAGAATCGCAAACTTTAGTTCATTAAAATCGTAATTGCTTGACTCGTAATTTTAATCCCTCTGGTGTACGAGGCCGTCCTGCAGGTGTTTAACTGAACACCTGCAGTAGGTTTTTAACAGTCCAGATAAGGTTTCTGACAGTCCAGCAGGTGTTTTTTTGCGGACCATCTTACTGGAAAAAAAGAAAAGACCATATACAAATGAATTAAATAAATGGGAGTAATTAAGAACACCAAAATTACGGAAACTGAAGATTCCTTCCCCCCCCCCCCCACGAGGCTGCTGCTATTTATATTCACCCAATCTCATTCATATACATGTCTGACCTACGCTTGAAACAATTCAATGATACCACATATATGATCTTACCCACAAACTTGTTCCATAAATCAACAATCCTATTTCCAAACTAGTATTTACCCAGGTCTTTCGTGTTTTCTTATTGTATCGTGTTTGAACCCTCTTTTGTATTACCCTTTAATCTATTTATGTACTTCAATCATAATTTTTATTATTTTTAGATTTTTAATTATTTGTTTATTTTTGCTTTATAAAGGGGTGTCTTGTTCCTAACACCATCGTTCCGATATATGGTAACTTGTACTGTTGCCTAGGTTCAGAATCCTACGTTGGGGTGGACGGTAGAGCGCCAGTCTCGCTTCTTGCAGGTCGGCGTTCAATCCCCGACCGTCCAAGTGGCTGGACACCATTCCTTTCCCCCGTCCCATCAAAGATCTTTATCCTGACCCCTTCCAAGTGCTATATAGTCGTAATGGCTTGGTGCTTTACCCTGAAAATTCCCTTTCCTTCCCTCCATCTGGTGTACCCGAGGCTGGCCTGGTGTACCCGAGGCTGGCCTGGTGTACCCGAGGCTGGCCTGGTGTACCCGAGGCTGGCCTGGTGTACCCGAGGCTGGCCTGATGTACCCGAGGCTGGCCTGGTGTACCCGAGGCTGGCCTGGTGTACCCGAGGCTGGCCTGGTGTACCCGAGGCTGGCCTGGTGTACCCGAGGCTGGCCTGGTGTACCCGAGGCTGGCCTGGTGTACCCGAGGCTGGCCTGGTGTACCCGAGGCTGGCCTGGTGTACCCGAGGCTGGCCTGGTGTACCCGAGGCTGGCCTGGTGTACCCGAGGCTGGCCTGGTGTACCCGAGGCTGGCCTGGTGTACCCGAGGCTGGCCTGGTGTACCCGAGGCTGGCCTGGTGTACCCGAGGCTGGCCTGGTGTACCCGAGGCTGGCCTGGTGTACCCGAGGCTGGCCTGGTGTACCCGAGGCTGGCCTGGTGTACCCGAGGCTGGCCTGGTGTACCCGAGGCTGGCCTGGTGTACCCGAGGCTGGCCTGGTGTACCCGAGGCTGGCCTGGTGTACCCGAGGCTGGCCTGGTGTACCCGAGGCTGGCCTGGTGTACCCGGGACTAGGTTTGATCTTCCACTGGGAATCTTCCACTGGGCTCGTGGAAGATCCTCACTCCAGCAGAAGCGTTGAAGGGAAAGGTTGGACCTTAACTAAGATCGATGGGCGTGTTACCTAGACAAACTGACCGATCCATCAACTAGATGTTTTCTTTAAGTTGTTGTGTGAGGAAAGAGAAGGTGAGAGATATTTTTCGATCAAGAAGTCGATGCGGCGTTTTGAGGCTGACATTTGTGTCAGAACTCATTGAGGTTCTTTGACACTTGTGTCATTGAACCCCCCCCCCCTTCCTCCCCTTAAGGGGGGTGGGGGGGAGGGGGGGTTCTATGACACCCTAGGAGGTTCTCGAACCGCCCCCTCCCCCACCCCCCCTAGGGGTTCTTAGCCTTTTTGTTTTATGGTCCATCTGCTTGAACTGGTTGGTTATAGCGACGGTCTCGCTTCTTGCAGGTCTGGGATCGGTTCCCCATGGTCCAAGTGGTTGGACAACATTCGTTCACTAAATTCTCTAATCTCAGCTCGTATTGAAAGCATTACAAATCATAAGAGCTTTTTAATGCTAATTTCCATCCCTTATCTAACAACACCTCATGTTGAATTGTTAAGAGATAGTACCATATATCTGCATTATTTTAGTACCCATGGCTCTAAGGGGTACAGGTTAGGTTATCTTGAGATGATTTCGGGGCTTAGCGTCCCCGCGGCCCGGTCCTCGACCAGGCCTACTTTTTGTTACACACCCCCCAGGAAGCAGCCCGTGCCAGCTGTCTTACTCCCAGGTACCTATTTACTGGTAGGTAACAGGGGCATCAGGGTGAAAGAAATAGGTACATTAAGATTCTGTCTTAGAGCTACGATATAACTTCAACTTGGTGACCAGACCACACACTAGAAAGTGAAGGGACGACGACGTTTCGGTCCGTCCTGGACCATTCTCAAGTCGATAACTTTAACTTCTTTTTTTTTCTAAAAATTTCAAACTTTTTTTTTTCCTTTTTCTTAAGCAACTCCAGTTTTTCCCTACAGCTCATTTCCTTACTGCTCACGTCCTCACCAACGTCTAAGATGCTTTCACGTATTCAAGGAACTACGAATGATGTCTGTGGAGGAAGGAGAGGAGATTGACATAGCGTAATCTGTATACGTGATAATCTCTAGAATGATATTAGAATGATAGAATGATATTAGATAATCTAATAGACTGAATAGATAGCGTAGTCAGTATAGTCAGTATAGTCAACACAGTCGGTTCAGCACGGAAAGAATCTGGACTCGATTCCCGCGGCAGAACAGAGACGTTTGGGCACTGTTTCTCCTTCACGTGATGCTTCTGTCTGCCTAACAATATGACAGATATACCTGGCAGTTAGCCATCTGTTGTTGGGTTGAATTCTTGGGTCAAATTATTACAAGTGAACCTCGCCACCCCCCACCCCCCCCCCCCCTGGGCTGTGAAACTGTACCTCTTGAAACCGACCAATGGTTAACCCCTTCCGACCTATTACCTCAAGATCTCCATTACCCATTTATTCCCCCCATTATCCTTCAAATGGCCTGACTTCTCTCTCACCAAGTTTCTTATCTCTCTCATCGCCGCTTGGAAGGACTTGTCTAGACTTAGCTTGGGTCTTACGATACTTAGCTGCTCACATGACAGGACTTAATTGTACCTAGCTGGACTTTGGCAGAAGTAAACGGGACTAGACTGGACTTGCCTGGTGCCCCAGCCTTACGTCCGTTCTTATTCTTAGTTGTTTATAATGGGTTTATGATCGGTTTATCTGATAAGAGCCAGGCATCTGTGGGCGAGCTGCGTGTCTTCACTACTTGGTGAGGCTTGTGTTGAATGGATAGGTTTGTTTGTGGGGTGTTGCATGGTTTGTGGGGTGTTTGTTGCATGGTTTGTGGGGTGTTTGTTGCATGGTTTATGGGGTGTTTGTTGCATGGTTTGTGGGGTGTTTGTTGCATGGTTTGTGGGGTGTTGCATGGTTTGTGTTTGTTTCCTCGCTTCTGTGACGTCTCATTCAGTGTTTGTGAGGCCTCACTTGCTGGTGAGGGGTTCATGCTCATCAAACCACGATGAAAGAGGCAAAATAGGGAAGGGAGAGAACTATCAGGGGGAAGCACCAAGCCATTACGACTATATAGCACTGGGAAGGGGTCAGGATAAGGATTTGGGGGTGGGACGGGGGGAAAGGAATGGTGCTTAACCTACTTGGTGGACGGTCGGGGATTGAACGCCGACCTGCATGAAGCGAGACCGTCCAGCCTAAGTTTGACAAGTCATCGACACATCCCCCCCCCCCACACACGTTCACTCTTGACGGTTGAGAGGCGGGAGCAAAGAGCTCTTTGACCCCATAAGAGCAAACGAAACAAACTCTCTAGCCACAGGTTCAAGCGCTGTGAAGATATATATGCTTCGGATTTCATTTCAAAACATATTTCATACACTCTAAAGAGATTCTCAACATTTGTCTAAGACTCTTGCTGCTTCTTTACATGTTTCTCCACCGTCGACACTCGCTATTTGTGGCTGATCATTTATTTATTGTTTCATAGTGTTGACGCGTTGAAAAAAATTGTCTCTCTGTCCGTTCATTTGGGAAAAGCTTTTCTTTGTCCTTGCCATTTAAAATAAGCTGGGAATCTCCTTCACCGTAACATCTGAAGCTTAAGCTTCCGAGACTTAAACACCTTGTTCCTGTCGTCGCCAGATTCCCTGAGATTCCGCCAAGCCTTTTGGGCTCACGTTGCACCGATCGTCGTGGCCTCAGCATGTTGGGATGTGATGCTGGTGCCTGAAGCAGTAGCAGAGGCGGGCAGTGGCTGCATGGGTAACCACACCCTCAGGCCAGGCGATCCAGTGGCTCACAAGGGTATAATGGCCGTCCAAGTCAACCTGTGAATTAGACAGTGACCCAAGAACACAAAGTGGATATTCGTACAGGCTTACTGCTCAGGGCTTCCACGTGGGGTGTTCATGATAACAGCCTATTTCAGGCTTATAAAGGAAATATGTCCCTGCAATTCTTCAGATATGAGTTTCCAAAGAGGAGGTTCGCACAGCCCTAATGCTCCAGGCTTCGACAGACGATATATTTTTTATTTTTTATTTTATTTATTTATTTATTTATTTATTTATTTATTCCCCCCCCCCCCCGAAAGGCGATGTTCCTTCAAGCTGCCTGCTCCAGGCTTGGGCGTATACACTCATTGCATGCAACAGTGTATACGCAGGTTTAACAGTGGCATCCTATACAATGTAGGCAGCATCCCATGGAACACCCCCCTCCCCCCAGTAGGCTCAGCAGGCAGCAGACAAACGCTCTCTTGGCAAGCTTATAAATAGGTCGTTGACACCAGCAGACGGCAGCGCTTCGTTCCCAGCGAGCTCTAGCTCCTGGTCTCCTTATACACCACCCGCAGGCAACTTCAGGCACCACTGGGATCCTGGGCTGCGACCCCCCACCCCCCTTCCCGGGGTGTCCTAACTGATGCTAACTCTCGGTGCTAACTTCAAACACGGACAGACTGGTGTATCACGCAGAGAAACATGCCCAGCTGTAGCTCGGTGCTCAGTACCCGAGTGCTCAGGCCACGCAGCCCACTACAACACAGCACTCAGCACTCTAGGTGCTCAGACTATCATAAACTATCAGTCAACACCACTTTTGATCATAATCTGAAGTCTGTCCGTACAAAAACAGAGAGCATGTAAATTGTAAATGTAAATTGTAAATGTAAATTGTAAATGATCGTAAATACCACGAGGGTAAACAACAAGGAACTATCAGGACAAAGCGCCAAGCCATGACGACTATATAGCACTTAGAAGGGGGGGGGGGGTCAGGATAAAGATTTGGGATGGGACGGGGGAAAGGAATAGTGCCCAACCAATTGGATGGTCGAGGATTGAACACCAACCTGCATGAAGCGAGACCGTCGCTCTACCGTCCACCCCCAAGTCGTTTAAGCATCAGTGAATCAAACAAGCCTGTGTTGTAAACACAAGTACCCTACTGAGTCTATCTGCTCCCCGATTGACGGAACACGCAATGAAGCAGGATGCTGGGGTATCGAACCAGCGTTCTGCAGCCCACGCGACGAAACCACGACGTGGCTGCAACGTCCGAACAAGTTTTATCACCTAACAAGTTGTAACAACGTTCTGATTCATCATAAAAACGTTACACCAAGATGTAACAACTTTATTACAAGTTGTAACAAGCGGAAAATAGGGTGAGTTACGTTGTGTGTTTGCACGGTGGGTCATCTCTGACACACGTCCCTTGAACCTCTGGACAACGTTATGCTAAACGTTACCATAATGTCCAACAGGTTCGTTACGCGTTCTCTACCTTTTTACAGTAAGCTGTAAAAAGGTATAAGGAAGCTGTAAAAGATATGAGGAAGCTGTAAAAAGCTTGAGCAAGCTGTAAAAGGCTTGAGGAAGCTGTAAAAGGCTTGAGGAAGCTGTAAAAGGCTGAGGAAGCTGTAAAAGGCTTGAGGAAGCTGTAAAAGGCTTGAGCAAGCTGTACACTGATGTGCACGGGGGTAACAAAGTAGCCGCAAATTACTGCGAACTGCCTGCAGTGTCTAAACCACTTTACATGTTTGTTAGTGTGTGTAATTACGTAAGTGTAATTACCTAAGTGTAATTACCTAAGTAATTACCTAAGTAAATAAGTGTGTGTGCGTGTGCGTGAATGTCCGTACGTATGTGCGCGTGAGCGGCTGAACCAATTGAGACTCAACTTATAGAAGTTGGTATATATATACGACATACAATACTGTATATTGTATATACAACTTTTATATACAGGTTGGCTGGGAAGAGAACGATATACAATACTGTATATCGTTCCCTTCCCTGTCAACCCATTATTAAAGACCCCTTAACGATCGTTCAAACCAACAAGGACTTAACCCAAAAGCTTTCAAAACAACACAATCTTGTATAGACAAAGCGAAGCAAATTTATTCAATTAATCCTCCAGCTTGAATACAAGCTGATTTCAAGAAACTTCAAAAACAAAATACCTAAAACAGCTTGGGTTTGCCAGGCCAGGGGCCAAAAGGGACAAGTCTGCCTCTAACACCTAATTAACATTCCGATGATTCTCATTGGTCGGCTCGTTCTGCTCACTTGACAGTGGTCAGTCAATAATCTCCCTTTACAGCACATCATCTCAGATCCAGAATGCAAATGCAATGATTCTCATTCAATTTCCAACTTGCAAACGTAGCAAAAACTCGTATCAATTTGGCAAAAATAATGACTAATAATGAGTAATGCATATATATGTAAACAAAAAATCGGTATGGAAACTGGGCAATTACCAGATAATTAAATAGTTGAAGAATTTGATTTAATATTCACGAAAATATGGCTCGAGTTCAGACTGATGATTATTTTCTGATGCAAGTTGATGTATGTTAGTGATGGTGAGAGTGAGTGAAGGTGGTGATGGTGAGTGTGAGTGAAGGTGGTGATGGTGAGTGTGAGTGAAGGTGGTGATGGTGAGAGTGAGTGAAGGTGTGATGGTGAGTGTGAGTGAAGGTGGTGATGTGAGAGTGAGTGAAGGTGGTGATGGTGAGAGTGAGTGAAGGTGGTGATGGTGAGTGTGAGTGAAGGTGGTGATGGTGAGAGAGTGAGTGAAGGTGGTGATGGTGAGAGTGTGAGTGAAGGTGGTGATGGTGAGTGTGAGTGAAGGTGGTGGTGGTGAGAGTGAGTGAAGGTGGTGATGGTGAGTGTGAGTGAAGGTGGTGATGGTGAGTGTGAGTGAAGATGGTGATGGTGAGAGTGAGTGAAGGTGGTGTTGGTGAGTGTGAGTGAAGGTGGTGATGGTGAGTGTGAGTGAAGATGGTGATGGTGAGAGTGTGTGTGAAGGTGGTGATGGTGAGAGTGTGTGTGAAGGTGGTGATGGTGAGAGTGTGAGTGAAGGTGGTGATGGTGAGTGTGTGTGAAGGTGGTGATGGTGAGAGTGTGTGAAGGTGGTGATGGTGAGAGTGTGAGTGAAGGTGGTGATGGTGAGAGTGTGAGTGAAGGTGGTGGTGGTGAGAGTGTGAGTGAAGGTGGTGATGGTGAGAGTGTGAGTGAAGGTGATGGTGAGAGTGTGAGTGAAGGTGGTGATGGTGAGAGTGTGTGAAGGTGGTGATGGTGAGAGTGTGTGTGAAGGTGGTGATGGTGAGAGTGTGTGTGAAGGTGGTGATGGTGAGTGTGTGTGAAGGTGGTGATGGTGAGAGTGAGTGAAGGTGGTGATGGTGAGAGTGAGTGAAGGTGGTGATGGTGAGAGTGTGAGTGAAGGTGGTGATGGTGAGAGTGTGTGAAGGTGGTGATGGTGAGAGTGTGTGTGAAGGTGGTGATGGTGAGAGTGTGAGTGAAGGTGGTGGTGGTGAGAGTGTGAGTGAAGGTGGTGATGGTGAGAGTGTGAGTGAAGGTGGTGATGGTGAGAGTGTGAGTGAAGGTGGTGATGGTGAGAGTGTGAGTGAAGGTGGTGATGGTGAGAGTGTGAGTGAAGGTGGTGGTGGTGAGAGTGTGAGTGAAGGTGGTGAGAGTGTGAGTGAAGGTGGTGATGGTGAGAGTGTGAGTGAAGGTGGTGATGGTGAGAGTGTGAGTGAAGGTGGTGATGGTGAGACTGTGAGTGAAAGTGTTGGTGAGATTCCATGAAGAAACTGAGATGAATACTGATGCTGCGCTCTTCATGGCCTCATCTGTCTGACGGCTTACAGCATCATCCTGGAAATTTTCCTCAGTGTCTCTGATCCATCTTAATCTCTCACCCAGTCTCTCTCACCCCTCCCCCCCCCCTTCCCTCCTTCCCTCCCCGGCCCCTCACTTTCTCACTATGTCTAGTTTATATATTTCTGTTTGTATTTCTACTCCTAGTTTTTGTTTAGCTTTCACCAAGGTTCTCTGTATTAAATACAAACATTTCTTCTTGTATTATATAAGATAAGAGCTGTTATTGTACATTAAGTTAAAGACCTGGCGCTAAGTTGGTCTATCCTAATATTTTGAAGTGATGGAATAGTGTCTTATTTGTTATATAGTGAAGCTGGAGATGATATGTAGGGGAGAGTAAATGTTCCGGATGAGAGAGTGGAATAAAGGAAGTAATTAAAAGAAAGAATAAGTAAAGGCATATAAGTCCCTATAGGAATAGGTGTTGCAAATGTTGGGCCAATTTTTAAGGAGGGGAAACTGATCACTTGCCATCCAACTATCGGCCAATTAGCTTAATGTCTATTGTGTGGGGGAAAATGCTTGAATCAATCATCGCAAAAGTCATTCGTCTACATCTCGAAAGAAATTGATGTTTAAATGATTGACAACATGGTTTACCGAGGACCGCTCACGTTTGACAAATCTGCGTTCATTCTTTTCCACTACATCATAAATATTTGATAGTGGAGAGCAGTGTAACGTTGTGTACCTTGACGTTGACCAGACCACACACTAGAAGGTGAAGGGACGACGACGACGTTCGGTCCGTCCTGGACCATTCTCAAGTCGATTGTGGTCCAGGACGGACCGAAAACGTCGTCGTCGTCCCTTCACCTTCTAGTGTGTGGTCTGGTCAACTTACTTTAGCCACGTTATTGTGACTCATCGCCTGCTTGTGTACCTTGACTTTAGTAAAGCTGTTGAAGCTCTGCCTTACAAGAGACTGATTTAAAGGCAGCTGCCCTTACACTACGAGCCTCCTATCTTAAGTTAGACATTGTTATTTAAAATTAATAAGAATTAATTTAAATAACCAGTTAACTAATCAATTTAACTTACAGTTAAATAGAATTAACTGAGAGTGGGAGAAAACGTTATAAGTGGAGGGCCTCAAGGCTCTGTCCTAGATCCTCTGTTGTTTATAAATAATCGATTCAGATATAGGATTGCGCAGCAATATTTACAAATTTGCAGACGATACAAAAATGAGGGCGGCAAATAAATTAAGAAGATCCATAATTGCCTCAAAACGATCGATATTGGCTTCTAAAATGAACAAATGACGAGCATCTGCAGTTTGTTTATTCCTATTCTTCAACCCTGTTCTTCAATCTTATTCCTATTCTTCAATCTTATTCCTATTCTTCAACCTTATTCTTCAACTTATTCCTGTTCTTTTAACTCTGGGGTTCACCTTACTCTTTTACATTATAATTAACTTGATCACTATATTTGTTCATTATACGACCTGATTTTCATTATACGCCCAAAACGGTCTGAAACATCACTTCTTATATTTCGAGATTAGTGGATAGGATGTCTTCCTCTGCAACTTGTTCACTGTGGCGCTTGTCTAGTCAACGGTGCTGTTTGTGTTGGCCCCACGCACACCCACATAGCCTTCACAATCAGGATAATCCGGTAACTCTCCTGAGGATCACGTCAAGATCCGTCTTGATCGGATCAACCTTAGTTCCAGCGATGCTTGTGGTGTCTGGTCGAAATTGAAATAAGTTTATTGAGGTAAAATACACAGAAAGGGATGATCGGTAATAAGTTTATTGGTTGTGATGTGTGTGTATGTATGTATTAACACGATGTACCGAACGGGGTGAGAATAGCTTGAGCTACC
>WNGS01163002.1:9764062-9785089 GCA_020271785.1 Procambarus virginalis | reverse complement strand
TCACCACCTTAGTTCTACCTTTAAAACTATCACTAAATAAATACAATGATTTAACACTTTACCCTTCATATTTATATATCAAATTTGTATTGTGTTTGCGAATCCCTTCCATTTTCCATAACCGTTTCTGGAATTAAATTAATGAAATTCATTCCATTTGCCGTATTACGAAGTTTTTCCTGCCTTCAGGAAACTTGCTTCAGTTTTTGCCCATTCATTTAGTTTATCACTGTGAACATTTCTTCCTACTTTGGGATCTCCCATAGAATCTTGAATGACTCTCAATACCCCGAGGTAAGTACATAATTGGCCAAGATCATTTTCAAGATTCGAGAATATACATGATTAGCCAAGATCATTTCCAAGATTCGAGAATATGTACATGATTAGCCAAGATCATTTTCAAGATTCGAGAATATGTACATGATTAGCCAAGATCATTTCCAAGATTCGAGAATAAGTACATGATTAGCCAAGATCATTTTCAAGATTCGAGAATATGTACATGATTAGCCAAGATCATTTCAAGATTCGAGAATAAGTACATGATTAGCCAAGATCATTTTCAAGATTCGAGAATATGTACATGATTAGCCAAGATCATTTTCAAGATTCGAGAATAAGTACATGATTGGCTAAAACATTTAGTTTTTTTGATGCAACTTCTCGTGTGATGTTGCTGTGATTGACATTCATCTTGCACTGACATCTCGTCTTAGAGACTTATTAAGTATTAGTCAAGTATTAGGAGGTCATGTCACGGGGACGCTAAAGATTATCGACACGTAACCAAACTGTCCTCACACTGGGCTCCCTCAGCATCTGAGGGAGCCCAGAATATATCAAAATAAAAAAGAATATATCAAAATAACAAAGCTTTTGTGAAGAGAATCCCTCCTACGATACTGACGTGTCTTGGGACTATCGTAAAAAAATGGGTCTTAAATAGTTACATCGGGCACCTAAGTTTGTCAGATTACGTGAATGGGCTTGTTACATAATGACACTACCGGTTATGAGAGGAATGTGTAGAATTCAGCGTGTGGAATTCAACGTGTGGAATTCAACGTGTAGAATTCAGCGTGTGGAATTCAACGTGTGGAATTCAGCGTGTAGAATTCAACGTGTAGAATTCAACGTGTAGAATTCAGCGTGTGGAATTCAACGTGTGGAATTCATTTAGTTCCATGGTGGAACTACTGACGTTCCCCAGGATACAACCCCACAACAGTTGCCTAACTCCCAGGTACCTATTTATTGCAAGGTAAATATGTGTATTAGGTGAAAGGAAAAATGTCCAACCATTTCACCCCACTCGGTTTGTAGCCCGGTGTCCAGTTATAGCTAGGTGAATAGGGGCGGACAGTTAGGGTATCGATGCATGATTAGTCCACACACCCTGTCCAGGATTCGAACCCGGTCGAAAAGAGCGTAATGCCCTTTTTGTGAATATCCATATTCATTATAGCAGATGATAGCACCAGAAATGAGAGCGGAATCACGGTACTGTTAAATCCAAGCCAACATCAGAGAGAAACTTGATGTTGGATATCAAGTTGGATATCGCTGTGATCCGTCAGTGTGGATATGACGTTCTACCCACCTTCAAGATCTTAATCCCATGAAGCGTTCTCCTCAAATCCGCCACAAGACAACAGAAAGGATTCTCCAGTTGTGTGTCTTAAATGCTAAGCTCCCACCAATTTGCTTCTTCAAGTTCCTTTTATCTATTTTATTTTCCAGTGTTCGAGTAGATTTTATCATTGAACTATGTAATTATCCGCTCTCATCGTTATCTAGCCCCAATTTATCTATAATATAAACTCATTACAGATATAATTGTGCTTGTTATCCTTGAAGTAACTCCAGAGGAAGTACCGTCACAGCCTCCTTGAACAGAACCATCCCATTATTTAATTTAAACTGGCATTGAGCACCAGTGTCTCCTGCCTCATTCCTTCCCATCCCAACCTTCTCCTCTGCTTCCCTTGAAGGACGTCACACCCCATCCCATGCCATCCCATCCCATCCCATCCCACCCATCCCACCGACCCACACACCCGACACGGTTAAGCACACCTGAACTCCTCACCTTTGTACCTAAGGAGGGATCCCCATTGTGAAAGACTCATTCTCAACCTCACTACTCAAGGAACCTGTCCTCCGTTCTCTCTCCTCACCTCAAGGCGTTCCAGAAGAGAAATCTCTCCCTAAAGGATCCATCTCAGAGATCCAATGCTGGAGTACACGAGCTAACTTCAACAGACAGCTCCTGCTCCAAGGCAGGACCTACTCCCAGCGTGGTCTCAGCAGCAACAAAAACGTACACGTTTCTGCCGTTCTTAAGAAAATGCTCAAAGTTCCGCTAAAATTTGCGTGGATCCCATTCCATGTTGAGGTTGAAAAACATGACTTTGTAGATGGATTGGCCACTGAGGCTTGCAGGAAAAAAACACTGATTATGACTTTGGACTATCTAATGCACTTATTAGAAACATACAAATTAAAAAAAATAATTCAGATTTAGAAAAATTAAGAAATGCCCAGAGCCCTGAAAGCTGCAGTATTAAAAGCTATGAGAACTTTTGGAATAATAGGTATTTGTATGGTCAAATAACAGTAACCGAACCAGGCAATGTGATGTAGTCATTGCGCGAATTCGCCTTGGCTATAGGCACATCTGGCAGGTTAGTGAGGCTGAGCCACTACCAGAATATACAGATTGTAAACTCTGTGACAAACATTTAATGCATTCACTAGAACACTATATTGTTGAATGTGAAACTGTAAAAGATTTTAGACCTCCTGGCCTATTGTACCACCAATTGTGTAACTATTTCATTGAATCAGGTGTTCTGGACGACATCCTAACAATTTATTTTTATAAATAAATTTACTTGTCCATTTTAAAGAAGAACAATTTTACTAATATTATTTTTAAGCTGCATCTCTTATGATCCCATCCCTGCCCTTGTGAGGCAGTACACAATAGAAAGTTGATTTTACATATTAATACATTAAAACAGTGATTGTAGACAGGATATATATATGTGCTTCAACCTACAGTTTAGACCTATTGTCTTGTGTATAACCCTCTGTCCTGTGTGACAGTGAATACCAGCATTATCCTCACTTTAATAAGACTTAATTGAAGTCCTCAGATTAGGCAAAATTGTAATTAAATTTTGTCAATAATGATGGTAATAATGCTGACAGTTCCTCTATGAAAATCCCATGTTCCTGGTAAGACTTCATGTGCTATGATCTCTTCATTAAAGATACCAAAACCATCACAAGAGGATCACATCCTAAACCAGTTCTTACTCTGAAAGATCCCCTTCAAATTACTCAGGACTTTCACTCATCAATGGCTTCACTCTCTATGACCTTGGCACCTCAAAACGTTGAAATAAATATATTTTTTTCAGCAAAACTTTCACTCAGCGGGGCCCTCAGGAGTTCCTACACTCTGCAGAACCTTCGCTTTGAAATTTTTGCACTCGGCAGAGCACTCTCTCTCTCCTGTGAACTGCTTGGATTGGTTCGCCGCCAGTTTCCGGGTCGCGGGTCGCACGGGTCACTACACATGTATGAGGTCATGGGTCACGACACACAGCTCTCCTGCCATGCCCACACACCACCTGTACCCTGCCCCACACACCACCTGTACCCTGCCCCACACACCACCTGTACCCTGCCCCACACCACCTGTACCCTGCCCCACACACCACCTGTTCCCTGCCCCACACACACACACACCACCTGTTCCCTGCCACACACACACACACACACACCACCTGTACCCTGCCCCACACACACCACCTGTACCCTGCCCCCCCACACACAAACCACCTGTACCCAGCCCCACACACACCACCTGTACCCAGCCCCACACACACCACCTGTACCCTTCCACACACACCACCTGTACCCTGCCCCACACACACCACCTGTACCCTGCCCCACACACACCACCTGTACCCTGCCCCACACACCACCTGTACCCTGCCCCACACACCACCTGTACCCTGCCCCACACACCACCTGTACCCTGCCCCCACACACACCACCTGTACCCTGCCCCACACACCACCTGTACCCTGCCCCCACACACACCACCTGTACCCAGCCATACACACACCACCTGTACCCTGCCCCACACACCACCTGTACCCTGCCCCACACACACCACCTGTACCCTGCCCCCACACACACCACCTGTACCCTGCCCCCACACACACCACCTGTACCCTGCCCCACAAAACAAAGGTATTAATTGAAATTCAGAATTGCGGGATTTTATAAAAGATCAATACATGGCAGTTGTTCAATCAAGCTATTATTTATGTAGTTTAAGCTGCAAGAATCAAACGTCTTTGAACCTCAGTTACAAGAGAGACAAGGTGTCATGTCTCTAATACATTGCTATTAACAGAATCTTAAGTAAATGGCGCAGGTAACCACTTGACTGATGGTATGTCATTTAGTGATTGGATCTTGCAGGCTTCGTCAGGAAGTTCATAAATTATTGTTCTTGACTCCTTATGTGTAAGAGGAAATCTGGTTGAGTAAGTGATGGAAGGGTGCGTCAGAGTGTGGCTGGTGTGGTGTGCTGGGCTGTGATCACAGGCTCCATACTGTGGTGTGGTGGGCTGTGATCACAGGCTCCATACTGTGGTGTGCTGGGCTGTGATCACAGGCTCCATACTGTGGTGTGGTGGGCTGTGATCACAGGCTCCATACTGTGGTGTGCTGGGCTGTGATCACAGGCTCCATACTGTGGTGTGGTGGGCTGTGATCACAGGCTCCATACTGTGGTGTGCTGGGCTGTGATCACAGGCTCCATACTGTGGTGTGCTGGGCTGTGATCACAGGCTCCATACTGTGGTGTGCTGGGCTGTGATCACAGGCTCCATTGTGTGGTGTGCTGGGCTGTGATCACAGGCTCCATACTGTGGTGTGCTGGGCTGTGATCACAGACTCCATACTGTGTGGTGCTGGGTTGTGATCACAGGCTCCATACTGTGGTGTGCTGGGCTGTGATCACAGGCTCCATACTGTGGTGTGCTGGGCTGTGATCACAGGCTCCATACTGTGGTGTGCTGGGTTGTAATCACAGGCTCCTCTCAACACGCACGCACGCACGCACGCACACACGCACGCACACACACACGCACACGCACGCACGCGCGCGCGTGTGCTCCACGCTGACAGGGTCTCCAACACCCTCTCCGAGCACCATTCGACATCGTCACTACCTTCCTCTAACCTGTGATTCAATCGTGTATTATCTGAAAATTGTATTGTTCAACCACGTTATCCCTGACAGCTTCTCTGCCTTTGCAAGACAGATAATATGAATCTCGCATCATGTAAATTGTAAATAACCTGCACGGGATGAAGGGGGCAGAATCGTTTACATTTGGATAACATCTTTTACAAAGGTAACTCATCATGTTGACAGACAAGGCGGGTAAATTAGGATGTAACAAAGACGAAAGAGAAATATTCTTTGATACCCATATCTCTCTTGTCAAGATCAAATTGATTCAAACAATCGAAGCGTAAGGCCTTAAACATTACAATTTGTTTAGATCTGACAATCGTGCGAGCGTGCGATTGTCACACACACACACACACACACACACACCACACACACACACACACACACACACACACACACACACACACACACACACACACACTAGTAATATGGCATAGTATTTGACAAGGTTAAACTTCCTTTACCTGTAGCCAGGACTTACTCAATACTGAGCATTATATGTACAAACACATTAGCTTATGTATTTGTAATATATATATTTTCATAGACAAGGTTCAAGACCTGTACTTTTCAAAGTACCCTGTATTTTGCCCTTTGGGGAATTTATAGTGTCACAATACAGTGTATTATTTGAGAGGACAGGTATACAACCTATTCTACAATAGGGGGGGGCATCGTAGCATCACACAATTACATATGGAATTACCTGTGGAATCCAAGTAGTTTAGGGTTCCTCTTTAAATCCTTAGTCTCCTACGATTGTTAAAAAAAGGGGAAAATAATTGCACAACCTTTGTCACAATTATCAACGTGTCAATTAGATAAATTATGAGATTTGAGACACTCGTGTGCTCATGGGCTGATGGCGAAGGATGAGTGTCTTCATCCAACCTGGATGAGTGTCATCCAGGTTGGTCAGGTTAAGCACAGCTGGATTTGGCCAGTAACTGTATGGATGACCGCGCAGATAGTCTTCTCTTTTAGTTTTGAGGGAACTCTATAAGCTACATTAGAGTATACAATAGAGCTAGATACTATGTTGTTGCAACGGCGCGTTTGTGTGTTGAATACTGTTGCACCATTTCTCCATGTTGAATAATGTTGCAGTCGATCGTGTGTCGAGTAATTTTGCAAGCGTTCGTGTATGTTGAATATCGTTGAAATTGTTAGTATATTAATTGATGTTGCAGTAATTCATGAGCATTGCAATATTTGCTTCTTGTAGATTCCATCGTTACCTGGTTGATATCTGGCTTCAGTGACGTGGTTGATATCTAGCTTCAGTGACGTTGTTGATATCTAGCTTCAGTGACGTGGTTGATATCTAGCTTCAGTGACGTGGTTGATATCTAGCTTCAGTGACGTTGTTGATATCTAGCTTCAGTGACGTTGATATCTAGCTTCAGTGACGTGTTGATATCTAGCTTCAGTGACGTTGATATCTAGCTTCAGTGACGTTGTTGATATCTAGCTTCAGTGACGTTGTTGATATATAGCTTCAGTGACGTGGTTGATATCTGGCTTCAGTGACGTTGTTGATATCTAGTTTCAGTGACGTGGTTGATATCCGGCTCAGTGACGTTGATTAATATCTAGCTTCAGTGACGTCTTGATATCTGCTTCAGTAAGGGGATAATATCCGGCTCCAGTGACCTGGATATAATATCCGGCTCCAGTGACCTGGATATAATATCCGGCTCCAGTGACCTGGGTATAATATCCGGCTCCAGTGACCTGGATATAATATCCGGCTCCAGTGACCTGGATATAATATCCGGCTCCAGTGACCTGGATATAATATCCGGCTCCAGTGACCTGGATATAATATCCGGCTCCAGTGACCTGGATATAATATCCGGCTCCAGTGACCTGGATATAATATCCGGCTCCAGTGACCTGGATATAATATCCGGCTCCAGTGACCTGGATATAATATCCGGCTCCAGTGACCTGGATATAATATCCGGCTCCAGTGACCTGGATATAATATCCGGCTCCAGTGACCTGGATATAATATCCGGCTCCAGTGACCTGGATATAATATCCGGCTCCAGTGACCTGGATATAATATCCGGCTCCAGTGACCTGGATATAATATCCTGCTCCAGTGACCTGGATATAATATCCGGCTCCAGTGACCTGGATATAATATCCGGCTCCAGTGACCTGGATATAATATCCGGCTTCAATGACCACTCTTGACTGGAGCCTTCAAGCTTGGTGGTAATTTTTATACATTGTATTTTTCACCTAATTTATCCCGAGAAATATGTTGTGTAAATCATGGTGAAAGTCGGTTAACATTTTTAGTGTTGTATATAATAATATCCGGATTTAACCATGTGTAACGCGGACATGTCCGGTTGATGGAAGATCTGTAGAGTTTGTGGAGGGAATTAGAGCAACACACACCCCTTGTTGCAGACTGTTGCATTTTCAACTGTGATAGATGGCTTTGAGTTGTTACGGTCTTATCTCTGGAAACACACACCGTAACTGTCTCTATTTTCGCTTGTTACAACTTGTAATCAAGTTGTTACATCTTGGCTTAACGTGTTTATGACGTATTAGAGCGTTGTTACAACGTGTTATATTGGTTGTTATAACTGGTTAGGTGATAAATCTTGTTCGAACGTTGTAGCAACGTCGTAGTTTCGCTGTGCGTTTGGCGGGATCCAACCATTTTGGTCGGTTTGCAGCTTGCGGGGTCGGGGTTCGATTCCCTAATGATCCAAGTGGCACTGTTGTTTCCCCCCCCCCCCGGCCTCGTATACCTTTTGGCATGGTGTGCCTTGAACTAGTAATCATTGTCATAAGGGTCATTATTAGGAGAAGGTGCCGAGTCAATACGACCATATTGCACCCTGAAAGGACTTTGGAGGGGGGGGGGGGACTGTGACAGGACGGTGGGGAAGATCGGGGGCCCTATTACTCTGACCATTAGGGATCGAACCCCGTCCTGCAAGAAGCGAGACCGTCACTATATCGACCTGGGCCAAGGATTCGTTACTTGCGTGTCCACCTACGGAACCTGTAGATCTTTCCTCGATCATGGCGACTTAGTTTGCTTGTATGAAACACTTTGTGAACTTATAAAGTTCACAACTTAAATTTGTTATTGTTTTTACACATCCTCGTAGCGCCTTGAAGGAGCTCGTAAACTGTTTCATGATAGCAAACGTAAGCAGCTGTGATTTACGAAAGATGTACGGGTTTCGTAAATGGACACTTTTTAAGTGGTTGGGACTTAGATGAATGAGGCGCTAGATACTTGCAACCGATTCTTAAGTAATACCTTCAAATTCCTGTCATGGAATCGACCAGTTCGTTATAAGTATGTTGTACTAGAAGACTTTAATACACCGCAATAGTGACGTTTTTTTTACGCATCGACCTCGATAAGGGTTGGTGGGTTGGTTGGGTTCGCACGTTGCTGGTTAGGCGAAAGTTTTTGTTTTTTTTTTTTTTTACGGAATGTGAGAAGGTAACAATGATTTAATGATTTGATGTCTCGTCATATACTTCAGAAAATCCAATAACTTTCCTAATTCTAATTATTATTTGTTTTTGTTTAATAACAGGCAAGTGTTTTTGCTTGATTATTGTCAGCTCTCAAACTTCATGCAGATCGGCGTTCAATCCCCGACCGTCCAGGTGGTTGGGGACTATCCTCTCCGCCCGTCCCCATCCCAAATCCTTATTATGATCCCTTCCAAGTGCTATATAGTCATAATGGCTTGGAACTTTTCTCCTGATTGTTTCTTTCCGTCAAATGGCCAGTTCCGTCAGGGTTGCCTAACAGCTTCAACACGAGCAGGAAGGACCTAGAGTGATTATAGGTCTGTGTAACAGCATTTACTGTAAACAAGTTATGCTTTGTTTACAGTAGGTTTACTACAGTAAACAATCGTAAGACAATCGTAAGATATCTTTATCCCGAGATAACAGCTGTCAGGTGCCTTCAACACCAACAGATAACAGATAACCAATTACGCCTTCGATTAAGCATTATAACTATGCAAAATAAATCTAAAACTGAATATAATAACTCCCAAATCCTTATCTTGACCCCCCTTCCCAGTGATATATATATATATAATATATATATTATATATATATATAATATATATATATATATATAGTCGTAATGGCTTGGCGCTTTCCCCTGATAAAACCCCTTTTTTCAGTCAAGTTCAGTGTGAACGTGTTCAGAATGTGTTCAATATATCTGTGTAGTTGATGCTATAATGTTATTGATGTATAATGAACTGATTTCGCATTATTAATGTATAATGTAGTCAGTTTTCTCTCTTAGCTGACAAAGGCTTGTTCTGATAACAGCTTTGGTATTGATTTGCATTCAGTGCCGGTAAATACTGCAGGCAGCAGTATAAGGGAGGTAATAGTGTGTATCAGGCAGCAGTATAAGGGAGGTGTGTATCAGGCAGCAGTATAAGGGAGGTAATAGTGTGTATCAGGCAGCAGTATAAGGGAGGTAATAGTGTGTATCAGGCAACAATATCAGGGCGGTAATAGTGAGATCTTGCGGTTAAGTTGCGGTTACCTTGCGATGATTTCGGGACTCAACGTCCCCGCGGCCCGGTTCTCGACTAGGCCTCCTGGAAACACAAACCGAAACTGTCTCTATTTTCCGCTTGTTACAACTCGTAATCAAGTTGTTACATCTTGGCTGAACGTGTTTATGACGTATTAGAACGTTGTTACAGCTTGCTATATTGGTTGTTATAACTGGTTAGGTGTTAAAACTTGTTCGAATGTTGTAACAACGTCGTAGTTTCGGTGTGTGCTTGGCGGGTTGGACACGGCTGCTCGCAGCCTGACGTGTATGTCACAGCCTGGTGGATCAGGTATCCTTTGGAGGTGTTTATCAAGTTCTCTCTTGAACACTGTGAGGGGTCGGCCAGTTATGCCCCTTATGTGTAGTGGAAGCGTGTTGAACAGTCTCGGGCCTCTGATGTTGACAGAGTTCTCTCTCAGAGTACCTATTGCACCTCTGCTTTTCAACGGGGGTATTCTGCACATCCTGCATGTCTTCTGGTCTCATGTGATGTTATTTCTGTGTGCAGGTTTGGGACCAGCCCCTCTACTATTTCCTACGTGTAAATTATCATGTATCTCTCCCGCCTACGCTCAAGAGAATAAAGATTTGGGCATTTTAGTCGGTCTCAATAGTTTAGATGTTTCACTGAGTGGATTCTAGCGGTAAAGGAACTCTGCATGCTCTCCAGGTCAGCAGTTTCTCCAGCTTTGCAAGACAAGCAAAACGCTGATGTAATTCACACACACTTTGCAAAAGCCCCAACAAATGTGACCATGGTGTTATTGCACACAAAATGGGTTCAAAAGGAATTTGAATTACAATTTCCTGACAAACAGAGCCACTGTGTAGTTGTCAATAACGATGGTGGATATTCAATGGGCCACAGAAAATTATATGGCACTTACCGAAGACAAGTTCCAGCTCCTGCGCCACGGAAAAAAATTAAAATACAGAAACGGAAACCACGTACAAAACGCAGCCAAATCATAACACAGAACAGAAAAAGCAGTGTAAATGACAGCAGGCAGAAAAATATATATTAGTGACCAATTGTCACGCTTTCAGTTTCTGTTCAAACAATGTCGTGAAGGCATGACATATTTTTGCAAGGTCCGTCGCCTATGTAGGTAGGAGCTTCGTCACTACACGAGAGAGAGAGACTTTGACCCGCTGCTCCACACACACACACACACACACACACACACACACACACACACACACACACACACACACACACACACACACACACACACTGTGTGTGTTAACACAAGGGGCACACGCACTAGGGGACACAGGTGGAAACTGAGTGCCCAAATGAGCCACAGAGATATTAGAAAGATCTTTTTTAGTGTCAGAGTGGTTGAAAAATGGAATGCATTAGGAAGTAATGTGGTGGAGGCTGACTCCATACACAGTTTCAAGTGTAGATATGATAGAGCCCAATAGGCTCAGGAATCTGTACACCTGTTGATTGACGGTTGAGAGGCGGGACCAAAGAGCCAGAGCTCAACCCCCGCAAACACAACTAGGTGAGTACTGTGTAACAAATCTACTTGGTTTTTGTGATAAAGCCACAGAGATCTTACAAGAAAGAGATGATTCGGGTGACTGCATTTATCTGCTCTTTAATAAAAGGATTTTAACAGTTGCACACCAGAGAATGTTCTGGAAGCCGGAACACGCTGCATGGCGTGGGTGACAGGAATGACCTGGATAAGAACTGTTTTAACTGACGGATAAATGGGGTCAGTAATCAGGGGAAATGCATTATCCTGGAGGAAGGGTACCAGAGGAATACCACAGGGCTCAGTTCTAGCACCTGTAACGTTCGTTGTCTACATAAACGATCGAAAACAGAAGGAATGCAGTATTGTATGATATGTTTGAAGCTAAACTACTAGGGAAGATAAGAAATTTTGACGATGGTCGAACCCTTCAAGATGACTTTGACAAAATAAGTTTATGGAGCAACACTTGGCAGACGGAATTCAATGTGAATAAATGCCACGTTATGGAGTGTGGAATAAGAGAAAATGGGACACACACACACAACCTACAAATATATGAAAAGGTACTATAAGAACCCAGGTAAAGATAGAACTAGGGGTGATTCTCTATATGCAGACGATGAGTCACAACGTGGCTTAATTAATGATGACCAAACCACGACTCAGCGACGACGTTTCGGTCCGTCGTGGACTCTTATCGAGTCGTGTGACTCACTATAGATGTAAAGTGCCTTGTATAGTGACTGGTGTGAGCCTCTTGTTGATCACTTGTGGCACAAAGATTATTGATGTGTGTATTGTGTGGGTGATTAGATATGTATGCGTATGTATATATGTATACGTATATATATATATGTATGTATGAGAGTGTGTACATGTGTATACAACATAAATGATTTTGTAACTAGCGTCAAACATTGTTATTTGCTTAGCTAAACGAACTAGAGGGTTCAGTTCCTGAACCGATTATGTGCCTCTGTAATCCTGTGTGATTCTTGACTTGAATAATGGATTGAATATTTTAATTAACTTTATTCTAGATTTAATATTCTAAATATTAACTGTCACTAGTAGACCACAAAAACAGTACACAAGGTGACTATTAACCGCTTTCCATCTTCAGAATTGCTTTTAAGTAGACGAAGAAATACTAAAGGAATTGTTGACAATTTTTTAGAATAAAATGGATTACACAGCCGTTGTATGGTGCCCGTGTCACAAGAAACACACTAATACACTGGAAAGAATGCAAAGACATGTTACTAAATGGCTTTAGTAACGGGCTAGAGGTGTTAAATGGCAAAGCTAACAGATCAACCTGCTCTCGCACAAGACAGCACATATTTGACTTATTGCTTATATTAAGGTAAGGTAAGCCTTACCTTACCTCAAGGTAAGGTAAGGTAGTCACGATTTTGTTTATAATTAAGTACATATGTGACACATTCAAAGCCATATTTTTTTCAAGGCACTAACTTTTTCTCTCAGTTTTATTAACCAATAGAGATTTTATACAAAATTTGACAATATCCTGAGTTACTTTACAATTTATTTAAATATTTTAGTTTTGTTTTATTATTTTTATAAAACTGTAATATCAATATAGGTATAGGTTCAGTACTAATTGTAATATCTTAACATACTAAGAAGGTTAGGTTAGGTTGTGGTTTTCTATTCAGCTTTTCAAGGTAAACTCAAATATTCACAATAAATTAGCATGTCACATATGCACTTATTCATAAGCAAGATATTGACTATAAGCAAGTGCGAGAACGGGTTGAACAGATAGAAGAAAAAGGATGATACATGATCACTACGTACAGAATAGTTTATCGACAGAATTGACTAAGAGGGATTCTTGAACCTGTCTCTTCAAGAACAAGAGGTCATAGTCAAGCTAAGGAAACAAAGGTGCGAAAAAAATATTATTTTGTCTTTTTTTTATTAATAGAGTACTAGACGAGGGGGGCGGGAGGTGTGAACAAGTCGTGGTTCAGGTGGCTGGTCGCGGTGAGGCCCGAGACCAGCACCATGAAACAAGTAGTTTTGTATCCACAACATACCAAAATATGGGGTACTAAAACGCTTTAACCCAAGCCACCCACCTAACATAGCCAACATAGTCAGGGAAAACGGGGATAAATCGATTCCTAAGCTCCAGATAGGTCTAAAGGGTTACTGACTATAGATATTCAATAATGTAAACTTGGAGAGGGATCAGCTTCCTGCCCGCAGAGTTTACCACGGAGTATGAGGACGCTCTCCCTTATATTATTATTAACATTTTATTGACAAAATTAATTACAATTTTGCCTAATCTGAGGATTTCATTTAAGCATTATTAAAGTGAGGATAATGCTGGTAGTCACTGTCACGCAGGACAGAGGGTCATACACAAGACAATAAGTCTAAACTGTAGGCTGAAGCACATATATATATCATGGTTACAATCAATGTTTTAATGTATGAATATGTGAAAACAGCTTTCCATTGTGCACAGCCTCATAGCGGGCCGTAGAGAAGTGAGGGATCAGAAAAAAAAATCGAATACAAAGAGTTTTAAAATGGTCAACAGGAGTAAATGGCCATTGAAGATCAGGAACGATAACCGTTTTTAAGATATCTGATGTGAGGGTGGGTGTGTGGGCGGGTAGGTGGGGGTGTGGGTGGTGTGTGAGGGGGGGGGGGCAACACCCCCCCTAATATAAACAAATCACCAGCCCATACTGTGACGGGTCTCTCATCTCTCCCGCTCATTAAGCCCCATATCCTCACTATCACATCACAGGACTTCCTACCTTAAAGACACCTGCGGCTTAGCCGGGACTGTCGCATCTAACCATTTGAATATTTCATCTGCTGATTTCAAATCGTTTCGTAATTGAACACTTTCAAAATTTATAGGCCATATTTTGTGGCACGTTTCATAATTCCTCGTAGTTGTTCAGAGTGTTCAAAGCACCTCTGTACCTGTGCTTACAGGTACAGAGGTGCCTCACGATAGCATGTTATTGGTCAAACTGGTTTTTTGGTAATTGTCTATTTTGTTTGCCAGGTTTTATCCATTTTTTTTCTCTTTTTAATTGTCGGGGAGTTCCATATAGGTTCCATTTTTTCCCCTTTTTAATTGGTTCAAACTTCCATTCTTACACGCTGAAAAATGAGCGTTTGTTAAGAAAAACCCATTTTGCAGCATTTTAGATTATGGTTTATCCTTTTTTTCCTCTCTCTCCCTCCTCTCCCTTTCTCTCCCTCTCCCCCTCTCCCTTTCTCTCCGTCTCTCATTGTTTTGTTTCACAGTTTACTGCTGATATTGTCTGTCACTCAACATGTGTGATCTTATATGTAGCAATATGTGTGTGTGTGTAACTTGCTGTCTCACTTATCATATTTGTATACACCGCATGTACAATAAGAACATAAGAACATAAGAACATAAGAATAGAGGTAGCTGCGGAAGGCCTATTGGCCCATACGAGGCAGCTCCTATCTACATACAAAGATTAATCAAGTGTAATTGGCCTATTACCACTATTATATAATACAATGTTTATATAATAGTGGTACCACCTCTTGGTGCAATTGTAGGGGGACCCATAGCCTCGGAGATGAGAATAAAGGGTATACAGAGAAGACCTTGCGGATTCTTCCTGAACTCTTTGAGTATTTTCTTCTCCTACTTTATTATTATTTTATGCAGTTTGATTTATTTATGCATTATATATAATGTGTGTGCCTTTGCTGCTTGCATATCTAATCAACTAATTGCTCTCACCACTAACGCCTAGTGTAAAGTAGTGAGGTGTTGTGTACCAGACTGTATCGTGGCACTCTCCGGAGTGATAACAGCTGGAGTACATAGCCAGGGGCGCTGGCACTCATTCGTCCACTACGGGGTTACGCAAATTAAAAATTTACATAAATAATGATTTACACAAATAAACTAATTTATATAAATAAAGGTATGTACTATGTTATAACACAACTTTGCAAAATAAAAATGTGATGACACTAAAAAAAATAAGAGTAAACGGCATTTGTAGCAGAAAATGGTAAAAAATATTCTGGGATTTAATTCTCTTCCCGAAGGTTTATCAATATATAAAAATTAGGATGTCCGACGTTGGAGGCCAGATACTTATAAGCAAGCTTCACCGAATATTTAACAGTAATTGCTCTTGGGTACATGCCAAACATGGGCAGGTCGGGGCCGACATGAATGAAATGAGTGCCACTTGACACAGCACCAAAGCAACCCCTATGACGGATCTTGCAGTATCCTATTATTATGGGGCTTTGAATTATACATATTCTTCTCGCTATAATATACAACATTTTACACTGATGTCCACAATGATTTTTTTTATCATACTTTACATATAGTAGCCTGAAATATGTTTATGAAGTCATATTCAACCTCAAGCCCTCCAATCACTGCCTCCCGGGTCTCGTCGGAAAGCCGTCCACGAGGCTTAGAGATTGGTCTCGAGAGAGACATTGAGACAGTCAAAGATTAAGAGAAAGATACAGAGAGACAGGCAGACATTCTTACAGAGGGACAGTGTCAGAGACAGACTGAGACAGTGAGAGTCGGACAGAGAGAGACAGAATGGCAGAGACAAACAGACCGAGACAGAGAGAGTCAGAGAGAGAGAGAGAGACAGAATGGCAGAGACATACACAGACAGAGTTTAACACATAGACACATTGCGAGACAAAAAGCAGGACGACAGAGATAGAGACAGACGACAATAGACATATATGCAGAGAGAAACAGTCAAGCACAGAGACAAAGAAGACAGAAGCAGTGGGATAGACAGACATAGATATACAAAGAGAAAGAGACAGATCGGGGCGACCCGGGCACCATTGTAGTCCCCATAAAGTATACATATACTCCCCCCCCCCCACACACACACACAATCAACACGTGTTGATTGACGGTTGAGAGGCGGGACCAAAGAGCCAGAGCTCAACCCCTGCAAACACAACTAGGTGAGTACACGGTCTCTTAAATATGCATAGATTATATCTAAATATAGCAAGGACATGTGTGTGTAAATTGTATCCCTCTGTAAGATTGTATCGCCTGTCTGTGAGGTTAGGCCTCAACACTGTGTCCACATGTGTCCAACAAGTATACAAGTGTCCACATGTGTCCAACAAGTGTCCACATGTGTCCAACAAGTATACAAGATGTTTACTGTTGTACGGCCCCCTCTCGATGTTAACCCTTTCTCAACGGTGAATAGATCTGTGTCCAGATTCATCACGTGTCGTCCCCTCAGTCTCCCAATGTGTCCTTCGTTACGCGAAAGGTGTCCACACTCTCGCTATTGTGTCGTTCCGCCCTTCGTTAACTCTTCACCATTTGTTGGCCTGTCTCCGGCGTGTATAACGAACGCTTTCGTTAAAGAGCCCTGTCGTGTAAAGTTATCGGCAAAGAGACTCGTGGTATAGATAGGGTGGTACAATCAGTCTTCCTTAGTCTTATCTTGACAGCAGCTGGAGATCCTGGTGTATTTGTTCAAGCTGGACATGTATTTGTTCACTCCCTCGGTGGACGAGTGATTCATTGATTGTTTCTGTGTCTTGAGTTTCTGATTGTTTCTAGTATTGTGTAACTCACTGATAATTTTTTCTTGGTCTGTGTTTGAAAGTCACTGATTGTTTCTGGGTCTGTGGGAGTCTCTGTTTCTGAGGTTGTGGTGAACATTGATTGTTCTGTCTTTGCGAAATTCATTGTTTGCTGTTTTGGCTTCGTGATCTGAGTGTTGTTGGCTGTTGACAATAATCATCTCTGATGTGGTGTAATCACAACTTGTGACGTTGGTTGAATGACTCGTTAGTGGCCTCTGTTAATGTAGACTTCGTTGTTTTTTTCCTGTTTGGATCCAAGCTTGACTTGTTTCTGTAGCGGAATATTCCATCCGTTGATTCTGCAATCCTAAGATTGATTGGTGGTCCTATGAGGACGCTCTCCCTCTATATATTATTATTAAACATTTTATTGACAAAATTAATTACAATTTTGCCTAATCTGAGGATTTATTTAAGCATATTAAAGTGAGGATAATGCTGGTAGTCACTGTCACGCAGGACAGAGGGTCATACACAAGACAATAAGTCTAAACTGTAGGCTGAAGCACATATATATCATGGTTACAATCAATGTTTTAATGTATTGAATATGTGAAAACAGCTTTCCATTGTGCACAGCCTCATAGCGGGCCGTAGAGAAGTGAGGGATCAGAAAAAAAATCGAATACAAAGAGTTTTAAAATGGTCAACAGGAGTAAATGGCCATTGAAGATCAGGAACGATAACCGTTTTTAAGATATCTGATGTGATGGGTGGGTGTGTGGGCGGGTAGGTGGGGGTGTGGGTGGTGTGGTGAGGGGGGGGGGGGCAACAACCCCCCTAATATAAACAAATCACCAGCCCATACTGTGACGGGTCTCTCATCTCTCCCGCTCATTAAGCCCCATATCCTCACTATATCACATCACAGGACTTCCTACCTTAAAGACACCTGCTGGCTTAGCCGGGACTGTCGCATCTAACCATTTGAATATTTCATCTGCTGATTTCAAATCGTTTCGTAATTGAACACTTTCAAATTTATAGGCCATAATGTTGTGGGCACGTTTCATCATATTCCCTCGTAGTTGTTCAGAGTGTTCAAAGCACCTCTGTACCTGTGCTTACAGGTACAGAGGTGCCTCACGATAGCATGTTATTGGTCAAACTGGTTTTTTGGCTAAGTTGTCTATTTTGTTTGCCAGGTTTTATCCAGGTTTTTTTCTCTTTTTAATTGTCGGGAGTCCATATAGGTTCCAATTTTTTCCCCTTTTTAATTGGTTCAAACTTCCATTCTTACACGCTGAAAAATGAGCGTTTGTTAAGAAAAACCCATTTTGCAGCATTTTAGATTATGGTTTATCCTTTTTTTCCTCTCTCTCCCTCCTCTCCCTTTCTCTCCCTCTCCCCCTCTCCCTTTCTCTCCGTCTCTCATTGTTTTGTTTCACAGTTTACTGCTGATATTGTCTGTCACTCACATGTGTGATCTTATATGTAGCAATATGTGTGTGTGTGTAACTTGCTGTCTCACTTATCATATTTGTATACACCGCATGTACAATAAGAACATAAGAACATAAGAACATAAGAATAGAGGTAGCTGCGGAAGGCCTATTGGCCCATACGAGGCAGCTCCTATCTACATACAAAGATTAATCAAGTGTAATTGGCCTATTACCACTATTATATAATACAATGTTTATATAATAGTGGTACCACCTCTTGGTGCAATTGTAGGGGGACCCATAGCCTCGGAGATGAGAATAAAGGGTATACAGAGAAGACCTTGCGGATTCTTCCTGAACTCTTTGAGTATTTTCTTCTCCTACTTTATTATTATTTTATGCAGTTTGATTTATTTATGCATTATATATAATGTGTGTGCCTTTGCTGCTTGCATATCTAATCAACTAATTGCTCTCACCACTAACGCCTAGTGTAAAGTAGTGAGGTGTTGTGTACCAGACTGTATCGTGGCACTCTCCGGAGTGATAACAGCTGGAGTACATAGCCAGGGGCGCTGGCACTCATTCGTCCACTACGGGGTTACGCAAATTAAAAATTTACATAAATAATGATTTACACAAATAAACTAATTTATATAAATAAAGGTATGTACTATGTTATAACACAACTTTGCAAAATAAAAATGTGATGACACTAAAAAAAATAAGAGTAAACGGCATTTGTAGCAGAAAATGGTAAAAAATATTCTGGGATTTAATTCTCTTCCCGAAGGTTTATCAATATATAAAAATTAGGATGTCCGACGTTGGAGGCCAGATACTTATAAGCAAGCTTCACCGAATATTTAACAGTAATTGCTCTTGGGTACATGCCAAACATGGGCAGGTCGGGGCCGACATGAATGAAATGAGTGCCACTTGACACAGCACCAAAGCAACCCCTATGACGGATCTTGCAGTATCCTATTATTATGGGGCTTTGAATTATACATATTCTTCTCGCTATAATATACAACATTTTACACTGATGTCCACAATGATTTTTTTTATCATACTTTACATATAGTAGCCTGAAATATGTTTATGAAGTCATATTCAACCTCAAGCCCTCCAATCACTGCCTCCCGGGTCTCGTCGGAAAGCCGTCCACGAGGCTTAGAGATTGGTCTCGAGAGAGACATTGAGACAGTCAAAGATTAAGAGAAAGATACAGAGAGACAGGCAGACATTCTTACAGAGGGACAGTGTCAGAGACAGACTGAGACAGTGAGAGTCGGACAGAGAGAGACAGAATGGCAGAGACAAACAGACCGAGACAGAGAGAGTCAGAGAGAGAGAGAGAGACAGAATGGCAGAGACATACACAGACAGAGTTTAACACATAGACACATTGCGAGACAAAAAGCAGGACGACAGAGATAGAGACAGACGACAATAGACATATATGCAGAGAGAAACAGTCAAGCACAGAGACAAAGAAGACAGAAGCAGTGGGATAGACAGACATAGATATACAAAGAGAAAGAGACAGATCGGGGCGACCCGGGCACCATTGTAGTCCCCATAAAGTATACATATACTCCCCCCCCCCCACACACACACACAATCAACACGTGTTGATTGACGGTTGAGAGGCGGGACCAAAGAGCCAGAGCTCAACCCCTGCAAACACAACTAGGTGAGTACACGGTCTCTTAAATATGCATAGATTATATCTAAATATAGCAAGGACATGTGTGTGTAAATTGTATCCCTCTGTAAGATTGTATCGCCTGTCTGTGAGGTTAGGCCTCAACACTGTGTCCACATGTGTCCAACAAGTATACAAGTGTCCACATGTGTCCAACAAGTGTCCACATGTGTCCAACAAGTATACAAGATGTTTACTGTTGTACGGCCCCCTCTCGATGTTAACCCTTTCTCAACGGTGAATAGATCTGTGTCCAGATTCATCACGTGTCGTCCCCTCAGTCTCCCAATGTGTCCTTCGTTACGCGAAAGGTGTCCACACTCTCGCTATTGTGTCGTTCCGCCCTTCGTTAACTCTTCACCATTGTTGGCCTGTCTCCGGCGTGTATAACGAACGCTTTCGTTAAAGAGCCCTGTCGTGTAAAGTTATCGGCAAAGAGACTCGTGGTATAGATAGGGTGGTACAATCAGTCTTCCTTAGTCTTATCTTGACAGCAGCTGGAGATCCTGGTGTATTTGTTCAAGCTGGACATGTATTTGTTCACTCCCTCGGTGGACGAGTGATTCATTGATTGTTTCTGTGTCTTGAGTTTCTGATTGTTTCTAGTATTGTGTAACTCACTGATAATTTTTTTCTTGGTCTGTGTTTGAAAGTCACTGATTGTTTCTGGGTCTGTGGGAGTCTCTGTTTCTGAGGTTGTGGTAACATTGATTGTTCTGTCTTTGCGAAATTCATTGTTTGCTGTTTTTGGCTTCGTGATCTGAGTGTTGTTGGCTGTTGACAATAATCATCTCTGATGTGGTGTAATCACAACTTGTGACGTTGGTTGAATGACTCGTTAGTGGCCTCTATCCATGTATCCATCTACTCTTATATCCATCCATCTATCTTCATCCTCCCCCACTCCCCCTCCTAAACTTAAGCCCCTACACATAATG
>WNGS01163002.1:9731578-9745097 GCA_020271785.1 Procambarus virginalis | reverse complement strand
GGGTATCTTGAGGTATCTTGAGATGATTTCGGGACTCAGTGTCCCCGCGGCCCGGTTCGCCCCTACACATCCCCCAGGAAGCAGCCCCAGAAGCAGTCTAACTCCCAGGTACCTATTTATGCTAGGTAACAGGAGCATCAGGTGAAAGAAATCCATTTGTTCCGCCTCCACCGGGGATCGAACCCGGCAACCTCAGGACTACGAATCCGAAGCGCTGCCACTCAGCTGTCCGGCGCCTCAGGTCTTTAACCTATTTTTTACTAAGATTTTGTACGGGGATTTTTTTTTTCTTTCTCTGCTCTTCATTTCTTGAACTAGTGGCTCTGGAGCTGGCCGGTGACATCACGACGGGTTCGTGGTTACTTGCGAGGTTAGAGTTCGACCCCCCGACTAGTAGGCGCCATTCTGACCCTCCGTCCTACCCCACAGATCCTTCCCCCCTTATCCATCCCCCCCCCCTCTAGAAGTGCTGTATGTTGTCGTACTGACTTGGCGTTCTCCCCTGATAATGACCATATTTAGGCCTATCTTTAAATGTTTCTAATCCAAAACCCTTAACGATCTACGCCTTGTCAAGAACTAGCATCTTGTTATTTACTTGCGTACAACTATATCTACTATCTTCGCACTATGTCCAATAATTGCTCCACTAGTAACTAGCTCTCACTAGTGGCTACGGAACTTCACTAGCTTGCCTGTTACCTATCACTAGTGATCAGCATGATATACACGCACTGCTGGCTAGACATCGGCCCGACAGACCACCGTAACACTATCTACACCAGTCACCAGTTCACAACCCTTAAGATTTCAACTTAAGCATTCCAACACGAGCAGAAGAATCTGTCTCATAACACACATCTACTGGCAAAATTTACTGAAGCTGACCATACAAGTCATAAAACTCACACTCCCCTCCTTACTAATGTCCGATTAAAACAAGAACATCAGCAACACTTATGTGGCCAGCCAGAGCTTAGGCCCGCGCACGAATATCCCTGCCTAACAAAAAAAAATATATATATATATATATATATATATTAGTATATTTTTTTTTGGTAGCAGTCTTTCCTGTAGACATATGTTATTAAATTATGACCGAAAAAAAGTAAGATTAATAATTTCTAACTACGAATTTTCTCAATTTTCCTTATGTTTGTTTTTACTGATGACGTAAATGAAAATCAATTCTCCAAAATTCATTCTTTATTTCTTAGTTCTGACGCGACACTTGAGCGCGTTTCGTAAAACTTATTACATTTTCAAGACTTTAGTTACACACACTGAACCGAGTTTAAAACGCTTTTCTTTTTTATACCTGCATTGGGTGAGGGACATGTTACAATGGTTGGGTGGTGAGGTGAGAACAAACACAGAACACGAAACAATGGGTATAAGCTAAAGGGAAGAATAGATCTGTAACTGCAGAAGGCCTATGGCCCCATATTTCTTGATGTTTCTATATTGGAGCGGAGGTCTTGAAGTGGGTAGAATATAGTTGTGCGTTAATTGGCTGTGATTGCTGGTGTTGACTTCTTGATGTGTAGTGCCTCGCAGTTCTTGATGTGTAGTGCCGCCTGTTGTCGCTGTATCTATCAATGATTTCTGTGTTGTTTGTTAAGAGTTCTCTGTTGATGGTTTGCTTGTGGGAAGAGATTTGGTTGTGGGTTCTCTCCACAACCAACCAAAGTAAACTAGCCCCCCCCCCAAAAAAAAAAGGAAAAAAATTACTTTCAAAAAAAAAAAAAAAGCTTCAACTCCACCCCGTCATACATAACTACGACCGAGTCATATTAACCAGTCAAGATGATTAGAAACCGATCAACATTCCCGTTGATCAATCATCACCGTTGAGACGGGCCGGTCATAAGGTATGTTGGATCTTATAATTGTGCTACAACCCGCAGGACAGTCGGAGGTGTAACGTACGAGCTCCCAAGTGCCGGCCCGCGGGCCACACACATTATTCCCGACCCCCCCCCCTTACCTGATATAATTTTATCATCAGGTGTTGCATTATACAGTTGCGCTGCATCATAATTCAGCTGTATTATTAACATCAAACTGCAAGTTTTTTTTTTTTGTTTTTGTTTACAGCAGTGTGTGAATATCGTTAATTAAGTCTCTCCCTTGTAATTATCGTTGTAATTATCGTACCAATATTATTATATCACTATTATGTAATCATTAGCCTATATCGCCCACACTTATATATAACTATCCCAGAAAGGCCTATATAACTATATATATATACATTTGTCTGGCCTCTGATCACTTAACGATCGACACTCGCTTGACTTACGATTTGCGCAGATCAACACTCGCTTGACTTACACTTTGCGCAGTGTTTACGATTACAATCGCTACACTAAAACCGCTTACTGTTCTTAGTACAATTGGCTTCGTGCCTGACTCCCAATCGGGGATTCCGGGTTCGATTCTCGTGCAGGATGCGAAATAGATGGGCATATTTCAGAGAATTAACATTCTTAGCTATATACTGGTAGTGTGGAAGCCCTTTAGGGAGGTCCAAGGAACAGTAACAGAGTGTAAGAGGAATAAAACTTAAATAATAATAATGATAATGATAATGATAATAATAATAATAATAAAAATGTAAAATCACGCCCATATAACTAAAGGGTCATCAATTACGTCAACAAACCTATAATTGAGACACTGAGGGATACCATGCCGAATGCAGCAATAAACAATGGTATTGTCTTGTTATAACATAGGAGACTAGTAGAGAGGGGGGGGGAAGTTCAAGAAGTTCAAATAACATAGGTTGTGAATCTGTGCGAAATCAGCCTTCAAGAACTTGAAAAATAGAGTGATCTAGGCAATGGAACTTGTTTCCACGCGAGAACTTATACCTACATGCAAGAGAAATGCGTCTGTGTCCAAAGTCGGAGGCCAGACCCTTGGGGGTTGGAGGTCTCGCCCAATTTTCACAAATGAGCCTTGTGGGGTATGGGAGTGCCATAGGCCAAGTTCGGCCCCAGTGCCACACTTTAAGATATATCTGCATAGCTGGGTATCCCCCCCCCCCACTTCTAGTCAGAAATATATGTGCTTAAACTTTAGTCAATAGACACTAACAGTCAAGTGTATTAAGACATGGGTGGGTAGGGGGGGGGGAATAATACAAGCGATAAAACGCCTGATGTAACAATATGGGGGAAAATAATTGTGTAGTCAATAAGTGAAAACTTAAATTTCAAGGAAATTATTAAAATTAGAGTTTGTTGTGGAATCCAGTAAGGTAAACATGCCCGCGACCCCGAGGCTTTAACTTTGCATGATAACATGTGTCATCGTGTGTCCACGAGTGTCAGCTTGGGTCAGTGTGTGTCAACGTGTGTCATCACACAGAAGATAACTCATCACTAATCGGGAGCCAAGATCAGTTATCTGCTAACCAACATAAATCTCAACCATCTGATATCAGAGTTCAATAAGCGAGAGTAACCTTGCAGTGCTGAAAATGATTAAATAATTTACAAAGTAAAGATTAAGATACAAGAAAAGGAATACAGCATTGGAATAAGATATCAACCTCAGTCCTGAGAGAATGCGCCAATGAAATAAGCAATCCCTCCTGCAATAAGCAACCAGTAGCTGAAAGGAGGGAGCCCAGGAGACAAATCTCGCTCTGCTAGCATATGTAGGCGAGCATATATATATATAGATGAGTATACTAGCATACTCTTGCTACCGAGACATAAAAAGGGATGAAATTACCCTGAAATATCACACAAAAAAGGATGGCCAGTAGAAAGAAATTTGAAAATAGTTTTAGAGGTAATGTTTTGGAGGTGTGGCTCTGTCTTTACCCCCTCCCCCCTCTCTCTCTCTGCACCTCGGTAGAGATGGCATTTCCACCCACCTAGTGGTTAGAACGTCTGGGCAATGGTGATGGTCAGAGTGTAGTGAGAGAGAGAGAAAAAAGAAACAGGTCTTGACAGCTATACACCAATAATTACTGCTGATTAGTTCTTTGTGAAGCCCCCCCCTGCCCTGAACTGACCAGAGGGACGGTACTGCACCCACCTGTGATCTACCAGCCTCTGATGTACCTCCCACCCAAGACCCAGCAGAGAGTATTTGACAAACCTGTGATCAAAGAGCCTCTGCTCATTACCATTACTACCCTGCACTTCAACAACAACCAAGAAGTCGACTCAGATACACACAAAAACAGTCAAAGGGCCAACAAAGTGTACAGTAAGACCTCTTTTAACTTTACATTTATGGTTGAAAATGTTCACTAAGACTGACTTTCCAGGCAGACTAAAAAAAACAAATAATAATTCCAGTTTCCAAAAGTTATCTTAACGTAAATTTATATATAAAAAGGGGGGAAGTGACGTTTGAACTTTTCTTGAACTCTTTCATACATCTGTTTAACCCTCAGAATATCCCTAGTACGGAGTTGGTCTTAAAGGTCTTCCAGCGTCCGAAAAAAATGTTAATAAAAGCATGTACACAAAAGCATGTACGCAAAAGCATGTACGCAAAGGCATGTACACAAAAGCATGTACACAAAAGCATGTACACAAAAGCATGTACACAAAAGTACACAAAAGCATGTACACAAAAGCATGTACACAAAAGCATGTACACAAAAGTACACAAAAGCATGTACACAAAAGTACACAAAAGCATGTACACAAAAGTATGTACACAAAAAAGCCCCCACGAGTTTCCTATGAGGTCACTATAGAGGACGAAGCACCCACCGACCCTCACCCCATGTTAATCATGCATATTAAGCCCGTTCTCTCGATTTCCACTCCGTACAAAAAGGCGACGGTTTAGCCAGAGGCATCATAACCATAACTAGCTGTTACCTACTGATCTCCATCATCACTGTCGCCAATCATAACGTCAATATTGCGGCGTTCTTAATTTCCCTAAACCACCGCGGTGTTTACGTAGGGGTCGATTGAGTGAAGAGTATATCAGAGTTAATAGGATATACGAACAAAATTAGTACCACATTAAATAACCCTGTTAACAAAAACATATATTTGCTATAATAAACATCTGTTACGTCTAGATATGGCTCTGGATGATAGGGAGAACGATGTATATTTTCTTCCGTCGTATTTTTTGACGTATATCAATACGTTAAAAATACGCCGAATTCGCAAAAATTCAACTACTTCAATATTGATTTTTTTTTTTTTGGTGCATCGGTCTCAATATGTTAGGCGGGTTGATTGGGTTTGTACGTTCCTGCTTAGGCAAAACAGTTGCATTTTGTACGGAGAGGCAAATCCGGAGAGTGTATCACTCACTATTAATGAGTCTGTGTTGGAAATATCGAGGAAGAGGGAGGGAGGGAGGGAGGGAGGGAGGGAGGGAGGGAGGGAGGAGGAGAGAGAGAGAGAGAGAGAGAGAGACACGCAAGCGACGCCTGAAGATACTGTCAGAAACCACAATTACGGTCTTTATATTACATATTTACAAGACACACCATTAGGAGAGTCAATCTAACAAACAAAAAAATATAGAAACTTGTACTCCAACAAAATGTCCTAAGTTAAGGCAACATGTATATGATCATTTAACAAGAGCTAATTCATCACACAGATCATCACAAACAGGTACTAGTTGCACTGTTGCCATTGATCACGTGTCACCACATTCTCGCAACAAGTGCCCAGGCCAGACAGTGCTGGGATGCTGTCTTGAGGTGATCTTGAGATGATTTCGGAGCTCAGTGTCCCCGCGGCCCGGTTCGCCCTCCATTATGTTACACATTCCCCCAGGAAGCAGCCCGTAACAGCTATCTAACTCCCAGGTACCTATTTAATGCTAGGTAACAGGCGCATTAGGATGAAAGAAACTCATTTGTTTCCGCCTCCAACGGGGATCGAACCAGCAACCTCAGGACTACGAATCCGAAGCGCTGCCTACTCAGCTGTTAGGCTCCCTTCTATTTCCACTCCTCACACTACAACGCAATATGAGCATCATACACAATTTATAATAGGTCCAAATCCCTACACTATTTACCAATTCGCCACAAGGAATTCCCCTCTACGGGCCCACTATATAGCCTGTGCTACATGAACACTTCGTTCTGAGTATATGAATCTATAACAACAACAGGATTTCACCAAATTACAGCCCCGCTCCTGTGCCAGGTAAGTTCACAACGGGCTCACCATAGCCCGTGCTACTTTGAACTTTTTGTTCCCAGTAGCTGAATCTAGAACAACAGGATTTCACCACAACATTAGAAGGGCAAAGTCATATACTTAAAACAAACGTGAGATTTACGTTTTGTAAATGTGAGATCATTCCACTAACACATGTAAAATATTATTTACAGGAACAGAACTCAAACCCTCTCAATGACAAGTAATGAAGCAGTTAAACCTTATTAAGCACTTTCCCCATCACAGATTCCACAGAGCTCGAGAAACTCGGGAATCTGTACACCAGTAGATTGACGATTGAGAGGCGGGACCAAAGAGCCAAAGCTCAACCCCCCGCAAACTCAACTAAGTGAGTACAACCTTCGGGGCTCGGTTATACCTCACACTCAAGGCATCACACTATACTGGCATACTCTACTTCATTGCACTGACATATGTAAAGTTAACTACCATACTAGTTGTTACCTCTGAGAGCGTCCATTCTGCACTTGCAATATTTCCTTCAGAGATGCTAAGTGGAATATTTAAAACCAGATATTATGACAATGCAAGTTATGGAATCGTGTTAAATCTTTCAAACGGCACAGAATAAGCAGCTGTGTGAGAATAACAATATACAAAATAAAGATGTTTGGAGAAAAAAAATTATTTGCAGGAAAATAGTTCTCAAAGTACAGAATAAATTTATGGCCTATAACTGTGCGCCCCTCCCTGTTAAACCCTTTATCTTCAACAGTTGCAAGAGTGTAGAACAAACTTATGACTCCTCCAGCAACTCTACATCTGAAACAAGGGGGAAGGATTTGCAACTGCAACCTAACCTCTGCATTCTCTGATGTCAGAGAGAAAAAAAAGTTTTTTCTTACTTCTTATAAGTGTTGACAAAAAAAAATGTTGTGGAAAAATATTTGCCACAGATGATGATATAAGATGCAGGATTGCATGATTAAATGTTGCATATCAAGACACACATCAAGTAACATGGAATAGGAATTTCGTCTATGCATACTCTTGAGATGGTACAAGAGCCTCTTGTCAGTACGCATGGGTTGACGATGACAAAATATCGAGGAGCTTGATGGTATTGAGAGCGTTGATGTGCATTCCGCAGATCAAGTAACATTGGGAGCTGAGGAATATGCACTCTTAGGAAATGCTCAAGACGTGACCCAGGTCCTGAACCTTGCACTCAATGAGACTTGATTCCTGAATGAATGTCCTCACTCCTCCATGAATGCATGAGTCACAGACGAATGTTATAATTCACTCCATCAAACAACAGCATAGCTTTCTATAATGGTGCAATAGGTCTACATATATAGTATGCAATTAAACTAACTGAAGGGATACTTACAGAAAATGCACGACCCCATCACCTGCTTGGGGACTTCAACCGAACATCATCCTGCTTGGGGGACTTCAACCTACGGCACCTGAAATGGAAGCACCTGGCTAATACAGTAATATCAGAAAGAATACCAGGAAGTAGCCTAAATGAACAGGCACATGCAAATGACCTGCTACGGATGTGCGATAGGTTTGCCTTGAACCAGCAAATAGTAGAACCAACTAGGAAGGAGAACACGCTGGACCTCATTTTCACTAATAATGATACATTGATCGGGAACACAATGATTACAAATACCTGTTACTCAGATCACAACTTAATTGAAGTTCTGACAACCATGGGGAATGGACCTTCAAAACCAGTCCAGATTCCCGGTGGAGGAGATTTTAGCAAATTCAACTTCAATAATAAACAGATAAACTGGGAGCAAATAAACAAGGACTTCACATAAATAAACTGGGAAGAACAGCTAGGAAATGCAAACCTGAACCAGTGCCTGGAAAAAATAAGCTCAGTAGCACTAGAAATATGTACAAACCGCATACCCCTAAGAAAAAAGAGGAAGAGATGCAGACTGGAACGAGAACGTCGTTCCCTATATAGGCGAAGAAAACGAATCGCGGAACAACTTGAGAGTCGCACCCTGTCTCAAGAACGGCGAGGTAGGTTAGGTAGAGAAATAGAAACAATTGAACTCAAGCTACAAGAATCATACAAAACGCAGGAGAGGCAAAGAGAGCAAAAGGCCATCAGTGAAATAGAGAGAAATCCGAAATATTTTTTCTCCTATGCAAAATCAAGATCAAAAACCACATCTAGTATCGGGCCCCTGCGAAAGGTAGATGGAACTTTCACCGATGACAACAAAGAAATGAGCGAGCTACTGAGGAAGCAATACGACTCTGTCTTTAGCGAGCCATTAAACGCACTAAAGATTGATAACCCAAATGAATTTTTCATGGATATGATACCAACATCAAATCATATATCAGACGTTGACCTATCCCCACTAGATTTTGAAGAAGCCATAAACAGTATGCCTATGCACTCCGCACCAGGCCCGGATTCTTGGAACTCCATATTCATCAAGAACTGTAAAAAACCACTATCACAGGCCCTTCACATTCTGTGGAGACAAAGCCTAGATACTGGCGTTATCCCTGACATACTAAAAACAGCAGAGATAGCACCACTCCATAAAGGAGGAAATAAGGCAGAGGCAAAAAATTACAGACCGATAGCACTAACATCGCACATCATAAAAAATTTTGAGTGCTAAGAAGTAAGATCACAAAATACATGGAATCACAGCATCTCCATAACCCCGGACAACATGGTTTCAGAACAGGGCGGTCTTGCCTGTCGCAGTTGCTGGGCCACTATGATATGGCATTAGATGCTATGGAAGACAAACAAAACGCTGATGTAATTTACACAGATTTCGCAAAAGCTTTTGATAAATGTGACCATGGTGTTATTGCACATAAAATGCGTTCAAAAGGAATTACCGGGAAAATAGGCAGATGGATCTACAATTTCCTGACTAACAGAACCCAATGTGTAATAGTCAACAAAATAAAATCCAGCCCATCAATCGTGAAGAGCTCAGTCCCCCAGGGTACTGTGCTTGCTCCAGTACTTTTTCTCATCCTCATATCCGACATAGACAAGAACACAACCTATAGCACTGTATCATCCTTTGCAGATGACACTAGGATCTTCATGAGAGTAGGCAACATAGAGGACACGGCGAACCTCCAATCAGATGTAGATCAGGTCTTTCTATGGGGTACAGAAAATAATGTGGTGTTTAACGAGGATAAGTTCCAGCTCATGCGCTACGGAAAAATTGAAAATATAAAAGCGGAAACCACGTACAAAACTCAGGCAAATCATAACATAAAACGAAAAGGCAATGTAAAGGATCTGGGTGTACTCATGTCGGAAGACCTTACCTTTAAAGAACACAATAAAGTAGCCGTCACAACTGCAAGCAAAATGACAGGTTGGATAACAAGAACTTTTCACACTGGAGATGCTATACCGATGATGATACTTTTCAAAACGCTTGTGCTCTCTAGAGTGGAGTACTGCTGCACAATGACAGCCCCTTTCAAAGCTGGAGAAATTGCTGACCTGGAGAGCGTGCAGAGATCCTTTACTGCTAGAATCCACTCAATAAAACATCTAAATTACTGGGACCGACTAAAGAGCCTAAATCTGTACTCCCTTGAGCGCAGGCGGGAGAGATACACAATAATTTACACGTGGAAAATAATTGAGGGGCTGGTCCCAAACCTGCACACGGAAATAACATCACATGAGACCAGAAGACATGGCAGGATGTGCAGAATACCCCCGTTGAAAAGCAGAGGTGCAACTGGTACTCTGAGAGAGAACTCTTTCAACATCAGAGGCCCGAGACTGTTCAACACGCTTCCACTACACATAAGGGCATAACTGGCAAACCCCTCACAGTGTTCAAGAGAGAACTGGATAAACAGCTCCAAAGGATACCTGATCAACCAGGCTGTGACTCATACGTCAGGCTGCAAGCAGCCGCGTCTAACAGCCTGGTTGATCAGTCCAGCAACCAGGAGGCCTGGTCGACGACCGGGCCGCGGGGACGCTAAGCCCCGGAAGCACCTCAAGGTAACCTCAAGGTAACCCCAAGGCACCCACCAAGCCTAACCTAACCTAACCAACCCATGTATAGAAATGGTGGATATCTGTGAGCCGCTATTTTTCATATTACTTTTTTATGTTGGTGACCATGGCGAACAACATGAGACGTATTAGTTGAGAGAACGGCTGGACAAGCAGCCTGCACTCCTCTCCACGTCTGGTAATTACCTGGAAAGTAATTATCAAATGAAGACGCTATAAGTACTTGAGAAGAGATATTAGGACGAATTAATGAACGGTGCCCAATACCTGTTATTTAAGCAGTGTGCTCAGAGTGAACTTGAACCAGACCAGCTCGTATAAATCTCCGGCTGACATACAACTCTAAAGATACAAAAAGTCGTATATCAATGAGAAAATGTTGAAGCCTTGCAATGGGACCGAGCCAGCATCCCTGTGTTCTCCCAATGCACACGCACTACCCATTGAGCTCAAAATGCATCTCAACCAGCACTGCAACCATACTTGCAATTTAGAAGGCAACCTGCTGTGCCATCGTGGTTCAGTCGGTTGTGCGTATGGAGTCCAGGTTTGAGCCTATTGTATGACCTGATTTACTTTTTGCATATTTTCGTTTTGTAAAGTCAACAAGTTTTCAATCTAAAGGATAATTAAATTACTGTAAATGCCTGTTATTTAAAAGCATTATAAATTGATAAGATTTCAGTTGATTTCCACGCTGACCACAGATAATGCGATACCCCCCACACTGACTTCAGTGTGCGATACCCCACACTGACTTCAGTGTGGGGTATCGTACCTACCCCACGCTACCCCACCTACCCCACCTTCCTCACGCTCCGACCTCTGGTATTTACACCAGTGAATGTACTCAACAACAAAACACAAATCAGCTAAACCAAAAAAACCACATCAAATAATGCATCTAGAATTATTTCCTTGCGAAACGAATCTGTCACCTCAATCTCACGAATGTTCCCCCTGAGGTTACGTATTTATTTGCCCCACAAGAGTCTGTAAATAATAAGTTCAACGAGATGAAAGTTTGTCTGGATGCTGGATGCTGGGAAGATGGAGGTTCAGCTCCCCAGGAGGCCGCCAGGTGGGGCGGGCGGCAGTGAGGAAGAGTCTGAGAACCTCATCTCGTATTCTCCTCAGCATCCTTGTGGCTTCATGCGAGAAAATATCAACAACAATTTTTTTTATTACACGCTAGATCTACCAGGTTACCGTTCTGAAGTGTCAGTAACTTTATTTATCCATTGTATTTTTAGTGGCTTTAAAACGAATATAACAAATGATATATATATATATATATATATATATATATATATATATATATATATATATATATATATATATATAATATGGGAACAAGCTTGAATGGTCCCCAGGCATATATGCAACTGAAAACTCACACCCCAGAAGTGACTCGAACCCATACTGCCAGGAGCACTATGCAACTAGTGTACAGAAGACCTTATTAATGGTAGGTAGATGATGGTAGCTTCGGCTATCATCATCTTTTGTACGGGCGTGATGGTCGAGCGGTTAAGGTCTCCTGTACACCAGTTGCATAGTGCTCCTGGCAGTATGGGTTCGAGTCACTTCTGGGGTGTGAGTTTTCAGTTGCATATATGCCTGGGGACCATTCAAGCTTGTTCCCATATTATATTATATAATTGTAATATATATATATATATATATATATATATAATATATATATATATATATATATATGTCGTACCTAGTAGCCAGAACGCACTTGTCAGCCTACTATGCAAGGCCCGATTTGCCTAATAGGCCAAGTTTTCATGAATTAATTGTTTTTCGACAACCTAACCTACCTAACCTAACCTAACCTAACATTTTCGGCTACCTAACCTAACCTAACCTATAAAGATAGGTTAGGTTAGGTTAGGTAGGGTTGGTTAGGTTCGGTCATATATCTACGTTAATTTTAACTCCAATGAAAAAAAATTGACCTAATACATAATGAAATGGGTAGCTTAATCATTTCATAAGAAAAAAATTTGAGAAAATATATTAATTCAGAAAAACTTGGCTTATTAGGCAAATCGGGCATTGCATAGTAGGCCAAAAAGTGAGTTCTGGCTACTAGGTACGACATATATATATATATATATATGAAGAGATAGAATATTAGTATATATATAGATATAGTATAAATAATAGGGAAGGGGAGTACCACCTCTGGCCTGGAAGAAGGGGGACCCATAGCCTCGGAGGGAAATCACACATAACAGCATGGTAGGATTGGGGTCCCCTTCCAAGACGTTTCTAGTGTGCTTTGTTCCTACCTACCTTGCACCCTCCCTTCCTTTTTCTTTTTTTTTTCTTTTCCTATGCTTTATTGTGTATTATAAGGTTACAAAATACATGACAATGCCTAAAGGTTTGTGTCTCTTGAAACTCCTCTGCTTCCGGACAGGAACCGATGACCGCAGCAAGCTTTCCCCTCTTATCGCAACACTGGGCGCTGCAACAATAAAAACTGGCAGCCCTTGGTCTCTAGGTGACGTCACATGAGCTGGAGAACCACAATTCCTTTGAGAAATCCCTTGGCACCTCTTGCCCAGGGTTCCATGCCGTCCTCAGACGCTATGGAACAAAGAGGTATTGAGCCTGGCAGTCCCTGTATTTTAGAGATTTTTGCTGTTTCCCTGTGGTTGGACTGCCCACTGCTTGATCCGAGCTCCAGAACTTGTGTGTGTCAATGTGTCACCAGGGTTGATACACATGTGCTAGTCCCACACCAACTGTCTAACCTCCTTCCATGAGTATAGGGGATGCCGTGAGGGCGAGTGCGGGGAATCGGGTTTTGGACCCCTAGGATGCGAGGTTCTCATCTCCGCTGGCACTTAGCTGAGACGCAGGCTTCTCCATGAATGTCATTGAACTCGTTGTGTCGCTTGCATGCCACCCTTTGTGCTTTCCCGCATGCACCCATGCAGTCCCGTGTTGGTCTGCTTCACCCTGTTTGCAAATACACTTGTATTCAGTGTGAATTGGGGGCACCAAGGCGGAGGGCCACTGCTACACGAAGGGATTCTGGATCTAGGCGCGTGCCCATGTGTTGACATGGGTATGCCAGGAGGAAGTCCCTGCATGGGGGGCAGCACTGCTCTGAGGGGCTGGCACGCACTGCATCCTTGTCTGATGTTTAGCAGGCGCTGAAGCATAGCATACAGCTACTTTTTTCTACTAGAGGGTGGTCCCAGCCGAGACTGTTTGTGTTTGTTTGTTGGCTCTATAATGGTTGCTGGAGGTGCTGAGAACAACCCCACTGATTTGAGAACATCCAGTGTAAAGCAGGATCGTTGTCCGGGTAGGA
>WNGS01163002.1:9674918-9692001 GCA_020271785.1 Procambarus virginalis | reverse complement strand
AGGACCTCGGCTACTCTTCCCATCTAGCAAGCCACTACCATATATACACCCTGACATATCCATTAGCAGGAGCGTATACAATGCAACGGTTCCACTTGGAGGCCATAATTCAGGCATCAACCGGCAGAGGTGGATGCTGCAAGCCTTATCTCATGCGGCGATCGGAGCCACTCCATCAACCGCCACTACGGAACCTCTGGGAGGCGATGCTTACTCCATTAGTCTGGATACACGCCAGCAAGGCTTTCACCTGATCAATCTCCGGCAGCTTCATTAGCAACCTCCAACGATGCTCTTCGCCAGCAGTAAACAATTCTACCATCTTGTGTTTTTTTCGTGTGTGGTTATGCTCCTTATCCTCCTGCCTTTGTCCAGCTTCCAGTTCTAATCTCACCAATAATATATTTACTAAGAGTTACTTTCATCCTCACAAGTCTCAACTGTGCCCCTCCGCGCCTCTGCGTGCATTTCGGAGCCTCTGCGTGCATTCCCGGAGCCTCTGCCTGCATTTCGGAGCCTCTGCGTCCATTTCGGGAGCCTCTGCGTGCATTTCGGGAGCCTCTGCGTGCATTCCGGGAGCCTCTGCGTGCATTCCGGAGCCTCTGCGTGCATTTCGGAGCCTCTGCGTGCATTCCCGGAGCCTCTGCGTGCATTTCGGGAGCCTCTGCGTGCATTTCGGGAGCCTCTGCGTGCATTCCGGGAGCCTCTGCGTGCATTCCGGGAGCCTCTGCGTGCATTCCGGGAGCCTCTGCCTGCATTTCGGGAGCCTCTGCGTGCATTCCGGGAGCCTCTGCGTGCATTCCGGGAGCCTCTGCGTGCATTCCGGGAGCCTCTGCGTGCATTCCGGGAGCCTCTGCGTGCATTCCGGGAGCCTCTGCGTGCATTCCGGGAGCCTCTGCGTGCATTCCGGGAGCCTCTGCGTGCATTCCGGGAGCCTCTGCGTGCATTCCGGAAGCCTCTGCGTGCATTCCGGGAGCCTCTGCGTGCATTCCGGGAGCCTCTGCGTGCATTCCCGGAGCCTCTGCGTGCATTTCGGGAGCCTCTGCGTGCATTCCGGGAGCCTCTGCGTGCATTTCGGGAGCCTCTGCGTGCATTCCGGGAGCCTCTGCGTGCATTCCGGGAGCCTCTGCGTGCATTCCGGGAGCCTCTGCGTGCATTCCGGGAGCCTCTGCGTGCATTCCGGGAGCCTCTGCGTGCATTCCGGGAGCCTCTGCCTGCATTTCGGGAGCCTCTGCGTGCATTCCGGGAGCCTCTGCGTGCATTCCGGGAGCCTCTGCGTGCATTCCGGGAGCCTCTGCGTGCATTCCGGGAGCCTCTGCCTGCATTTCGGGAGCCTCTGCGTGCATTCCGGGAGCCTCTGCGTGCATTCCGGGAGCCTCTGCCTGCATTTCGGGAGCCTCTGCGTGCATTCCGGGAGCCTCTGCGTGCATTCCGGGAGCCTCTGCGTGCATTCCGGGAGCCTCTGCCTGCATTTCGGGAGCCTCTGCGTGCATTTCGGGAGCCTCTGCGTGCATTCCGGGAGCCTCTGCGTGCATTCCGGGAGCCTCTGCGTGCATTCCGGGAGCCTCTGCGTGCATTCCGGAGCATCAACCGCTCCTCCGTCCTCACGAATCAAAGCACAAGTAGCCAGCGATAACTACAATTAACTACAAACCTCCAACATTTACTCCCCGGCTCCCATGCCAGCCAGCAGGGGGCGCCAGTACTCGTTCCGGTAGCCCGCACAGGAGTTCCCGGCTTTCACTTGATCTGCATAATTTACACCAGAGCGGCTCCCACCACCTCCTACGTGGTTGGTCGGTAAAGTGATATATGGACTTGGTTATCGTCTCGGTTTGGACACATTATTGTGAGACAGACTACTGTCCAGTACCTGGGGGGAGAACAGTGTCCTGCACGAGTACCTGGACAGTTGTGGAATAGTTCCAGTACCTGGTATACTGTTGTGGAATAGTTCCAGTACCTGGTATACTGTTGTGGAATAGTTCCAGTACCTGGTATACTGTTGTGGAACAGACCAGTACCTGGTATACTGTTGTGAAACAGTCCAGTACCTGGTATACTGTTGTGAAACAGTCCAGTACCTGGTATACTGTTGTGGAACAGTCCAGTACCTGGTATACTGTTGTGGAACAGACCAGTACCTGGTATACTGTTGTGGAACAGACCAGTACCTGGTATACTGTTGTGAAACAGACCAGTACCTGGTGTATACTGTTGTGAAACAGTCCAGTACCTGGTATACTGTTGTGAAACAGTCCAGTACCTGGTATACTGTTGTGAAACAGTCCAGTACCTGGTATACTGTTGTGAAACAGTCCAGTACCTGGTATACTATTGTGAAACAGTCCAGTACCTGGTATACTGTTGTGAAACAGTCCAGTACCTGGTATACTGTTGTGAAACAGTCCAGTACCTGGTATACTGTTGTGAAACAGTCCAGTACCTGGTATACTGTTGTGAAACAGTCCAGTACCTGGTATACTGTTGTGAAACAGTCCAGTACCTGGTATACTAATGTGGTTGGATTACACTGGTGTCCTGGGTTGAGGAATTTGAACTAGTCATTATATTTGCATGTTCCAGGTTATGGTGGTTCACTGTTACTTAAGAACCAAAGGTGATGGGTCCTTGTATTGATGAGTATTGTGCTGATGAGTGTGGCATTCATGAGTGTGGTGGTGTTAGTTGTACTCAACCAAGACGACCTTTGAGTCAGTGAGGCGTCAGTCGTGGAGGGAAATGGAATGGTCTGCTATGTTGTTGCTAATCTATCGCCTAGAACATTTAGAGAAAAACTAATTCCTCGTTGTTGCTGTTGTTAAAGACTCGCTACCTGGAACAAGAAGGTCCAAGTAGCACGGGCTATGGTGAGCCCGTCTAATTCCTCGGGGAAAGCTGGCTAATGAGCAGAGTATCCCAACAGGGAAAGGGCTCGCATGAGTGCATTAGTCTGCCAGTCATTTTTATTTGTGTGTGTGTAATTACCTAAGTGTAATTACCTAAGTGTAGTTACAGGATGAGAGCTACGCTCGTGGTGTCCCGTCTTCCCAGCACTCTTTGTCATATAACGCTTTGTGTGTGTGTGTGTGTGTGTGTGTGTGTGTGTGTGTGTGTGTGTGTGTGTGTGTGTGTGTGTGTGTGTGTGTGTGTGTGTGTGTGCGTGCGTGCGTGCGCGTGTGCGTGTGTGTGTTCTAGGGAAGTTGACACAGCTCTGCCTTTAGTCAAATGCCGAAACAAGTGGGAAATCCCACACACACACGCACGCACGCACGCACGCACACACACACACACACACACACACACACACACACACACATACTAGTGGCAAGTCCAAAGGTATGCCACTAGACTAGTCCCAGAACTAAGAGGCATGAGTTACGAGGAAAGGCTGCGGGAAATGCACCTTACGACACTGGAAGACAGAAGAGTAAGGGGAGATATGATCACAACCTACAAAATCCTCAGAGGAATCGACCGGGTAGACAAGGACAAACTATTCAACACTGGGGGGACGCGAACAAGGGGACACAGGTGGAAACTGAGTACCCACATGAGCCACAGAGACGTTAGAAGGAACTTTTTCAGTGTCAGAGTAGTTAACGGATGGAATGCTTTAGGCAGTAATGTGGTGGAGGCTGACTCCATACACAGTTTCAAGCGTAGATATGATAAGAGCCCAATAGGCTCAGGAATCTGTACACCTGTTGATTGACGGTTGAGAGGCGGGACCAAAGAGCCAGAGCTTAACCCCCCTCAAGCACAATTAGGTGAGTACACACACACACGCGCTTTTCATAGCTACTCTGGCGGTATAGGAGCAGCTCTTTATACCCACCCATACAATAGTTAGGTTTACTGTGAGTATACTCAGAGAAAGTTAGTTTTTTCTTCATAATAGCGTAGCCGGTGAGTGAGCTCTCAAACCACTGAAGCAGTCGGAGGCTGATCAACACCCTCCCAGCGAGCATAAGAAATATTGCCGGAACAACCGTGGACATCTTCAAGAGGAAACTAGATTTATTCCTCCAAGGAGTGCCGGACCAACCGGGTTGTGGTGGGTATGTGGGCCTGCGGGGCGCTCCGAGCAACAGCCTCGTGGACCAAACTCTCACAAGTCAAGCCTGGCCTCGGGCCGGGCTTGGGGAGTAGAAGAACTCCCAGAACCCCATCAACCAGTCGGAGATCTTTTCGTATCCGTCTAAAGGCGGACGTAGAAAAGTTTTTCTGTGTCCTGAAGCCACATATGTTTCTTTCTACGACCATCCAGGCAGTTCATGATTTTGCCATAACTATCCTGGCATTATTAAAGTGTTTTTCCCCCCTGCTCATTCGGGCAAATAGAAAATATATATACATGACCACTCAGGCAATACAAAAAAAAATATTTCCATGACCATTCAGGAAGTCCAAGAGTTTTCCCATGACCATCCCCATGAGTTAGTAAACAAGGACTCCCGAACCAGTTGCAAAACTCCACAGAAACACCACCTTAAAGGAACTCTTGCAATCACGCTGCCTCCACTAGTGGGGGGGGGGTAACACCAAAAAATCGATTTACCCAAGCTCTTGGATGCACCATATTGGTCCCAGGTAAATATTGGTGAGCTTCATATAAGCCAGGATGGCTTTGACGCACTGTTGTGAGGCCAAGCATAGATCCCACTTTGCTAAAAATACCAAAATTTAAAATTAATAAAACAAAATTAAATAAAAAATTACCAAAAGATGTTTGATTTCATACATCTTACTTAGATATTTGACTTCATACAGTGTGGGAATGGTAGATGATCTATCTTGAGGTTATCTTGAGATGATTTCGGGGCTTTAGTGTCCCCGCGGCCCGGTCCTCGACCAGGCCTCCACCCCCAGGAAGCAGCCCGTGACAGCTGACTAACTCCCAGGTACCTCTTTACTGATAGGTATCAGGGGTGAAAGAAACTCTGCCCATTGTTTCTCGCCAGCGCCCGGAATCGAACCCGGGACCGCCGGATCACGCGTGCAGTGTTCTGTCCGCTCAGCCACCGGCCCCCTATCCAACTACCAATCTTGGTGCGCAACAAAATATAAACTATTTTTCATCGATCCATCTCATGAATAACATAAAACATAGATAGAAAGGCAAGCATAAATGAATATTACAAAAAAACTCGTGATTCATCTCAGCACAATCATTGTAAAGATTGTAAATGATTGCGATTGAAAAGAGATTGTAATCCCCTTCCGTGGGCGAATATTCAATAACCTGCACTGTATGTGGTGGACCAGATCTCTCTGTTAACGTAGTACCAGACTATAACGTATACATATATATGCTAGTTATAGCATTGTAAAGCATTGGAATCGCCGTCTGTGGTTTAATGTCCAATAACTTACTACGCATTGAATACCGTCTCTCTCTCTCTCCCTGTCTGTATTTACGGTGGACATTCCTGTGCGTTGGTTAGCACTATATACAGTAACCTCGACCACCTGTGTTTGAGTGCTCAATAACTCTAACTCTATGTTGGACAGACGACAATACATGTATTGTTGGTTAGCAATTGTACAGGAATCTCAGTACCCCCATCTGTGGTTGAATGTTGCACAGTCTACTCCAATATATGTAGGTAAACTAAAATAAATATATATATATATATATATATATATATAATATATATATATATATATATATATATATATATGCAATTGACGATCACTAAACACTGATCATTTGTATGCGGAAAAACCACAAAGAAATGGGAGAGAGAGATGAACGTTTCGGCCTGTTAAAGCCTTTGTCAACACCAGACTTTATATATTATGTTATATATATATTATATATATATAATTGACAGCTCCACACCCCAAAAGTGACTCGAATCCATACTGCCAGGAGCCTTATGCAACTGGTGTACAGGAGACCTTAACCACTGGACCATCACGACCGTTGATTGATTACACAAGTTAACACAACAGAATGTAACACGTTCTCCCGTTTAGATAGTACTTTTTGATACTATTTTTTATGTAGTAAACAATTAGACAGTAGAATAGTAGAAAATTCTACCGAGTCCGGAAAAAAAAATTAAGCTAAAATGTAAACTTAAATATTTCTAGGCCAAGTATAGTATACATATGTACTATATTAGTACATCCATTTCATTATGTATGAGTTAATTATTTTTAAATTTGAGTTAAAACTTACGTAGATATATGACCGAACCTAACCAACCCTACCTAACCTAACCTAACCTAACCTAACCTAACACAATTAAGTCAATAATTTACGTTCTTAATATAATAAAAATAATTCAAATAAACTAATTGGAAACAATTTATTGAAAATAAAGAAAATCACTCGGCCTATTAGGCAAATCGGGCTTTGCATAGTAGGCCGAGAAGTGCGTTCTGGCTACTAGGTACGACATATTTATATATATATATATATATATATATATATATATATATATATATATATATATATATATATATAACGACATTTCTACTGGATCTATTTAAATAAACTTTCAGACAAGCAGATAGACAATTTAGCAGATAGATAATCGGATAGATTTATTTGGACATTAAGACACAGACAGGTTACTTAATATTGCTAGAATGAAATATAGCTTAACCCCTAGATAAGCCCAATAAGACGGACAGGAGCGCTCAGCCTCGCTAATTAATCGACCCACTGGGGATCAGCTCTCATCTCAACCACTTAGACTGGACGGTAGAGCGACGGTCTGGCTTCATGCAGGTCGGCGTTCAATCCCCCGACCGTTCACCAAGTGGTTGGGCACCATTCCTTCCCCCTGTCCCATCCCAAATCCTTATCCTGATCCCTTTCCCTGTGCTATGTAGTGGTAATGACTTGGCGCTTTCCGCTTATAATTCCCTTCCACCTCCCTTATCAAGTCCAGAATATCAACAGATATGTTTCTCTCTAGGTGCTTGCAGAAGCGGGTTGATGACGCGTTGATTCTGTTCCTGCAAATGTAAACAGTTGACCCCGCGTTGATTCCGTTCCTACAAATGTAAACAGTTGACGCCGCGTTGATTCCGTTCCTACAAATGTAAACAGTTAACGCCGCGTTGATTCCGTTCCTACAAATGTAAACAGTTGACGCCGCGTTGATTCCGTTCCTACAAATGTAAACAGTTAACGCCGCGTTGATTCCGTTCCTACAAATGTAAACAGTTGACCCCGCGTTGATTCCGTTCCTACAAATGTAAACAGTTAACGCCGCGTTGATTCCGTTCCTACAAGTTTAAACAGTTGACGCCGCGTTGATTCCGTTCCTACAAATGTAAACAGTTGACCCCGCGTTGATTCCGTTCCTACAAATGTAAACAGTTAACGCCGCGTTGATTCCGTTCCTACAAATGTAAACAGTTGACCCCGCGTTGATTCCGTTCCTACAAATGTAAACAGTTAACGCCGCGTTGATTCCGTTCCTACAAGTTTAAACAGTTGACGCCGCGTTGATTCCGTTGCTACAAATGTAAACAGTTAACGCCGCGTTGATTCCGTTGCTACAAGTGTATACAGAAGCGCATTAATGCTTCGTTGATTCCGCACCCGCGTTGAAAGGACACGAGAGAGTGAAAGGTCCAACCAGGTTTCCAAGTCCGAGACATCACGAGGAAGAATCATGAGCTGTAAATCTTTTCCAAACTCAAAAGCCATTAAAATCTTTATCGTCGCGTTACCTGAAAGGGCAAAGATTGGTTCGTGTTCCTGTGTTGTTTTTTTAATTTGTTTAATTTGCAAGCCAATCAGTGGACGCTTGGATTCATGATGAGTACTTGAAACAAATTCACACAAATACATGTTTTTTTTAACTTCTAAATCGAATAGACACTGACATTTTCGATCATGCCAGAAGCTGTGATTTCCTCAGGTAGTTTTTATCAACTTGTTGATCGTGTGATATGTGAGAAAAGATAACGTTCTGGAGGATGCAATATTCGTGTTAAGCAAGGCGACGCGTGTCACGGACAAGCTATCGTTAAAAACAACTGCTAATATGTGTACACACACTCCATAATTATCTCGAAAAAGCTCTTTCTCACGAGTGTAATGAAACGAAGCGAAGAGGGGTTAAGACGACACCTTGAGGAACGCCAGGGGAAAATGATGTTGCAAGAGGGGTGCTTTGTTGCGACCTCTGCACTCACTCACTCTCTCTCACACACACACACACACACACACACACACACACTCTCATCTCCTTAACTTTGCCAGACAGGAAAATATAACACACAGCTGCAGGCTCTATTATTAGTACACCTATTTTATTACACGCTGACAGTATCACAATGAATTACACAAAAGCCATTAAAAAACACACATATCGTTTATCTTTTATAATGTAATATTTTATCACATAATAAAACGTGAAAACGCAAAACGTGATAATTTTATCACATTATATAACTCTATTTTATTAGCCATAAGCAACTTAATGTCTAGATCCAATAGTAAAAATTTATTCTTTCAATTGTGCCTGCACTTTTGCTCACTATTAACGGGTCTAAATTTATTCCTACTTGAAGACCCTATACGTCCCATGAAAGCCTCTGTAGCCACCGTTCCCTTGCCCGTCAGCTCTATAACTTGACACTTTAAATGCTTTAACTCTAGAAGCCACTTGCTGGACAGATTTTGAAACCAGTCTGTAAGTCCTCGAGTTCTCATCCATTCTGATAATTCTACGTCCCATGTAAGCCTCTGTAGCCACCGTTCCCTTGCCCGTCAGCTCTATAACTTGACACTTTAAATGCTTTAACTCTAGAAGCCACTTGCTGGACAGATTTTGAAACCAGTCTGTAAGTCCTCGAGTTCTCATCCATTCTGATAATTCTACGTCCCATGTAAGCCTCTGTAGCCACCGTTCCCTTGCCCGTCAGCTCTATAACTTGACACTTTAAATGCTTTAACTCTAGAAGCCACTTGCTGGACAGATTTTGAAACCAGTCTGTAAGTCCTCGAGTTCTCATCCATTCTGATAATTCTTGTCAGTTTTTCAACCTTCACAAATAATGATTTGCTGAGGTGAATCACCCACGGTGGGTAATTTACAATCATCAGGAATACAATATTTTGAGAAAAAACCAACGTAGCCAAAACGTTATTGTTACGTTGTTTCAATATAAAAAAGATTAATATACGTTTTTTTTTTTACGGGTCCCAGCACAGTGACCAACCCCATTTGTTACACTTTTGTTGGATGTCTTTTTTTTTCCTTTCGTCCACTGAAGCTGCTTTTGTCACCGTGGCCTGAATCTGTGGTCTATGTATCTGTGTGTTCTGTCTTCTGTGTGTTCTGTCTCCTGTGTGTTCTGTCTCCTGTGTGTTCTGTCCCCTGTGTGTTCTGTTCTCCTGCGTGTTCTGTCCCCTGTGTGTTCTGTCCCCTGTGTGTTCTGTCCCCTGTGTGTTCTGTCTCCTGTGTGTTCTGTCCCGTGTGTGTGTTCTGTCCCCTGTGTGTGTTCTGTCCCCTGTGTGTTCTGTCTCCTGTGTGTTCTGTCCCCTGTGTGTTCTGTCCCCTGTGTGTTCTGTCCCCTGTGTGTTCTGTCCCCAGTGTGTTCTGTCCCCAGTGTGTTCTGTCTCCTGTATGACCTTATTTCAGTTCAGGACGCAACTGTCTACTCGCCCCACGCTTGCCTGTCTCGTCTCTATCACCTACGGTGTTGATATTATACGCGTTAAATATATTGGTCTACATGTAATTCATGATTTTCTGATCAACTGTCTTGATAATTAGTTTTACATAGGCTGTGTGTGTGTGTGTGTGTGTGTGTGTGTGTGTGTGTGTGTGTGTGTGTGTGTGTTCGTTCTTGGTGTCCTGGAGATGCTCTCAAGCAACACCGCGTGCTTGCCGCACACACAACCAGTTTCCTGCGTCCCCCCGAAATGTTTGGCCGAGCATATCAGATCGCAATCGCCCTTCTCTCCTGGGCTAACTCGGCCGTTAGTCTTCATTAGCTTCAGCGTCGTCTTGCTGGATCCGCCTGACGGACCAACTCAGGCGGAAGGCTGCCCAGGTCTGATGAGGTGCTCACACAGCTAATTTAGCCTTGATTCCGGTGGCAAATAGGAGTGTAAACACGACGGATTTCTTATCTTCTTCTGGCTAAGGGTACGTCAAGAGGCCAATAATGTTGCCACCACAACCAATCCAAAACGTCGCATTTCGACGTGTACTCCACCTAAGGCCACTAAATTGTCGTACTAGAAAATGGTAGCGGATCGCGAAATTGACCATACTGTCCCGTTTTCTGTTTTGGGTCCTCTGGTTGATTACGATAAGTCCACTTTATTACGACAGTTTCTTGACGTTGGGGAACGTCGGTAGGACGGGCTGGCTCATGCGTCTAATTGCTTAATAGTACTTAATAGAGCTTGCAGCACCGAACTTCAGCTCTTGGTCTCCTCCTTTCTAACTGTTGGTTGTCTAAAACAATTACTCCCATCTTATATGTTTCTTGTCATATCTGTTATGAGAACTTTTTTGTATTAAAACGGTGTTACAACGTTTTTTTTATGACGAATTAGAACGTTGTTACAACTTACTATATTGGTTGTTACGACATTAGGTGGTTAAAACTTGTTCGAACGTTGTAGCCACGTCGTAATTTCGTCGCGTGTTTGTTGGGATATCAGCCCACTTTGCTATCCTATCACTTCTTCAGATCCTTGTACCTCCTCGTCGATTCCAGTTGCAATGCTTGTTATCCTCTTGTTTACTTTCTCACTACAAAGTTATATATATATATATATATATATATATATATATATATATATATATATATATATATATATATATATATAATGTACCAATGATCGTCAGTACCGGTGGTCACGGTACTGTGTACGTTTAGGGGTGATCCTGGACGGCATAGGTTCGAATCCTGGCCGGGACAAACAGTTCTTAGTGATATATGGCTTGCGTGTTCATGCAGCTTTCTCACATATATTATATATATATATATATATATATATATATATATATATATATATATATATATATATATATATTTGCAGAACAGAGCTTTTCTGATCCTGAAAGCCGTTTTTAAGAATTACCTCAAACTCGTTAAATTAACAGAGGACGTGAGAGTAGAGTTTGTGAAAAGTTCGATCAATTTAGGTGTGAAAATCACCCCCAACAAGAAGGCTAGCGGAACAAGGGTAATACCAACACAACTGATGCATACTGGAGCAGGTAGAGTCAGACACGGGTCTGAGAACACTGCAAAACGGAGAGTTTAATAAAGGAATTTTTTTTTGTACTCTGTATGCTAAATCTGCATTGAGAAAACTACTTTTGATGATATCGAGAAGAAATTATTTTTTTTTTTAGCCTAATTTTTCTAAGAGTAATTTATTGTACAAATTAGGCTCTAGACATAGCTAATAGCCTCACTACCGAAAGAAGCTGCAGCTCATCGAATTAAGACACTTGACCATAAGAGGAGGCAAGAATAACCGATGGGATTGTACATGATGGGTTTATGAGGACAACCTGTCCTCATTAACAATGGCTAAATGCTCGTTAATCCAGCCACTAAATCCCCTTGTTAATGAGTGAAAAACTCTACACACACACACGATTCACAAATGACGACGTTTGATTTGTTTCCGAACATTGCTTCACTCGCGACGTCTGTTTGCATCGTACGTCGATAGACGCTTCAACCACTTACGTTAAAATACAATAGCCAACAAAACGTAAAATCATGCCCTAACTATCCACCAAATTCTAATATATAACAGTCATATTTTATATCTTAAGAAAATATAATTTTCTTGAATTCACAGCACGTAAAAATTCATGAATGCGTCAGCAAGGTCTGAGGCAGCTTGGACCAGCTCAGCTTGGATGAGCTCAGCTTGGATGAGCTCAGCTTGAGGGGCGGGTTGTATTAAATAAGCACAAGAGCTCACTAAGCTCGTCTTTTTTTATGCTTTATGGACGCTTGTAAATACCTCTTAGTCCTGGGGGACACTTGCTGGGATTGTAAGTTTTCCATTTCATTAATGACTTCCTTCCTTGGTATAGCTACTTAAGTAGTCAACTTAACCTCTTCGCCACCTACATACACCTGTTCAGGTGTTCATTACTTGTAACTTAGAACACCAACATATGTTATCATTAGAAACTTGATCTGTCTCACTTGTCAATATCCCGGTCGTTATCTCCCTAATCAGTTTAATAAGTCTGAAAGAATAGTACATGGGGGGGGAGGGATCGTCTATTCTACCCTGCTATATGTATTATTTAATTTATTTTAGCTTTTCTTACTTGTTTTACAGCGATTTTTGGCTAACTTTACAAATTGGTCTTCAAGATGAACTTCTTTGTTCTTAATATGGGATCTTTATAATGTTTTTCTCCAGATAAGGTCTTTATTATATACTTTTATATTTTGGGTCATTATCAGACTTGTATGGTAAACTGCGATAGATAGTTAAGACATTTAAATTGTTTGTGGTGCATTGTAAGTCTGCATCTCTTTCTCTTGTCTCCATCCTTCTTGCTGGCATTTCTTACACTAATCTGAATATGTTCCTCTCAGGAAATGTGCTCAACGCTACTTTCATTTCACAGTGGTGCTTTATACGTGTGTGTGTGTGTGTGTGTGTGTGTGTGTGTGTGTGTGTGTGTGTGTGTGTGTGTGTGTGTGTGTGTGTATTAATCTAGTTGTGCTTGCGGGGGTAGAGCGCTATTCTTTCGGCCCGCCTCTCAACTGTCAATCATTTTTTTGTCCGCACGCACGCACGCACGCACGCACGCACACACACATATATACATTATGAGGAGGATTGAAACTGAGGACGATAGTAGGAGGCTACAAGATGACCTAGACAGACTGAGTGAATGGTCCAACAAATGGCTGTTGAAGTTCAACCCGAGTAAATGCTAAGTAATGAAATTAGACAGTGGAAACAGGAGGCCAGACACAGGATACAGAATAAGAGATGAAGTACTTAATGAAACGGACAGATGCGAGGCTGGCTAACATCAGAACAGCGTTCAGGAACCTGTGTAAGGAATCATTCAGAATCTTGTACACCACATATGTAAGACCAATCCTGGAGTATGCGGCCCCAGCATGGAGCCCGTACCTTGTCAAGCACAAGACGAAGCTGGAAAAAGTCCAAAAGTATGCCACTAGACTAGTCCCAGAACTAATAGGCATGAGTTACGAGGAAAGTGCGGGAAATGCACCTTACGAGACTGGAAGACAGAAGAGTAAGGGGAGACATGATCACAACCTACAAAATCCTCAAGAGGAATCGACCGAGTAAACAAGGATAAACTATTGAACACTGGTGGGACGCGAACAAGGGGACACAGGTAGAAACTGAGAACCCACATGAGTCACAGAGACGTTAGAAGGAACTTTTTCATTGTCAGAGTAGTTAACGGATGGAATGCATTAGGCAGTGATGTGGTGGAGGCTGACTCCATACACAGTTTTAAATGTAGATATGATAGAGCCCAGTAGGCTCAGGAATCTGTACATCAGTTGATTGACGGTTGAGAGACGGGACCAAAGAGCCAGAGCTTAAGCCCCGCAAGCACAACTAGGTGAGTACAAGTAGGTGAGTACACACACACACACACACACACACACACACACACACACACACACACACACACACACACACACACACACATTAAGTAGCCAATAGCAGCTGTCTAACTCCCAGGTACCTAGTTGGTGCTAGGTGAACAGGCGTATCAAGGTAAAAGAAACTCTGCCCATTTTTGTTTCCGCCAGCGCCGGGAATCGAACCCAGGATCACAGGACTACGTATCCAGCGTGCTGTCCACTCAGCCACCAGCACTGCGTGTGTGTCTGTGTGTGAATATGAGCCTGACTAAGCCAATAATTGACCGTTCCAAAGAAGCTGCCCACAGAAGCTATCCAACTCCCAGATTTACTGCTAGTTGAACAGACGCATGAGATGAAAGGAAAAGCTACAAAAACTATGCGAATGCAAGTCTTTCACACCGCTCGACTACGGAGCCCTCTACCACACAATCTCTCTCTTCTCCACCTCTCTCTCTCTCTCTCTCTCTAGGATTTTATCTCACCAATGTATCGAGGCTCCAAGAGGAGCCACAGCAACTAAACAGGTGTGTACTCACCTAATTGTGCTTGCGGGGGTTGAGCTTTGGCTCTTTGGTCCCGCCTCTCAACTGTCAATCAACTGGTGTACAGATTCCTGAGCCTATTGGGCTCTATCATATCTACACTTGAAGCTGTGTATGGGGTCAGCCTCCATATGGAGTCAGCCTGTATGGAGTCAGCCTGTGTGTTTCCCATCAGGTGTTTTTACCCGCAGAAAAAAATTCCACACTTCACACCACGACGAAATGTGATCTGCCGAACATCGGCGTTCAAGTTCTGTATTGATTAGCGACTCCCTTTGGCGCGAGAGCCATTCATCAAGCCCTGATTGGCACTCGGGAGCCGAGGCGGTGACGGCAAGTGGTCCACCGCTGTTTTCCTCCACCTCTTGAGTTCTCTCAAGTCTTTAATGAGAAACTTTCAAGTCAGGATACGTAGTTGCAGAAGGGAGTGGGGGGGGGTTTAATGTGGCTAGCTGTGGAGGGATGATTAGGAGGATAGGGAACGGGATGTGGTAGGGGAGAGGTGGGGGTGAGATTAGGGGAGGTGTGAGTGGGTAGTAGGTGACAGGTAAGGTGAAGACAGGTAAACTCATTAAAAGTCTAAGATGGGATGCGTATATTTTTTTTCCTTAATGGATATGCTCATAATGCACAGCTATATGAAAAGGCTTCCTGAACGGCAGTAACCCTCGGAGATGATATTTGTTAATTGTTATTTATTATTATTAACATCTTTATTGACAAAATTAATTACAATGTTAATTGTTGCAGCTGTCAGCAGCAAAACGGGAGATAAGTAACGCCACGGCGGAAAAAAAATCAGCTGAATTTGAACTTGTTTTTCCAGTTTTCTAGAGATAACCTCGAAATGTTCATCACATTCCGACGCGGCAGATTGGAGTCAAGGGAACGCGAGAGTCTTGGAAGACGTCTTTATACGAGTGGGTGACAGGTTGGCTGACACCAAAACTACATCATTGGGGGTGGGGTGGGGGGGTTAATCACAGTGCCTCGTGGTACAAGCTAGGTGTGGTCCACTGCCGTCAGATCAGGTCCTGTACACTACGTACAGGACCCATCACCGTCTGTCATCAGGTATTAAAATGAGCTGTTAACGACCCGTGTGGGATAGGACTTTTTTCTAGTAGTGTCGAGAAGTTGTGGAATAATAAATTGGTGCAGGATGATTGCCCGGTGACACATAAAGATGACAGCCAGTTCTCAAAGGGTGTAGGATGAATGTGTGTCGGTGGGGGCAGGATGATATAGCCTGCTGCAGGATGGGTTCGAATGATAATATAATACCTGGCGATGAGTATAGCGACAGGTGTGTGATAATAGCATAGTGCCAACAGGTGTATGATGGACACACATGGGGGGGGGGGTGTCGACAACACCTGCTACACAGGAAGTCTCTCTTACCTGAACCATTTGGTCTGGGAGGAACTCCTTTGACGTTGAGGAAATACTTACCTGGCATAAACAGACCTCATCAAAATAATATTTTTGCTATTTACATAGAGGTGCGCCCCCGGCGGTTTGCGGTTCTGTATCTCCCACTCTCAACCTTCCCCCTTCTCTATCCCTTCTCCTTCCCCCTACTCAACCCCTTCTCATTCCCACCTCACTCCCCTCTCCCCCCCCCAGAACATACAACCCAGCACACACACAAACTAAGCGTTATTTTTACAACCGTTACTTTGATGCAACTTAACAGGTCTTTGATACAACTTAACAGGTCTGAATGGTCTAACAACTGGGCATTCGGTGATGTAGTGTGGGAGATCATGCCCCAGTTCCGTTCACAGAGTGTGAACCTGGAGTGCTCAGGAATAGAAGATCCGTTACCTGTAGCCACCTGCCACAGGTGGCTACAGGTGTCCCAACCTGATCCTGGCAACCACTGTGTCGCACAGTCTGGTGGACGTTCAGTGTTGCCCATAAACATAGGTTTCGGATCTGAACAAATCATAGTTTTGTATATTGGTGCTTTCAGGCCATTAGATGTCAGTCATTTCTCACCCTATTGGACCTGAGTGTTTGGAACAATATAGTCTTGAGAGATGACGACGATACCCAAGACTAATTCAACTTCATCTTTGTTACACGCTAATTTGGCTGCAATGTCTGTGTCATTATGATGGATTATATTTATGTGTGATGGTATCCTCACAAGAGTGATTCTAAACTCTTTGTGCAGCGATCAGGTCATTTATAATGGCTAGTAGTGTGAATTATACCATTCAGAAAAACGGTATGTGAAGTTCATGTGTAAATTTTCAGGGAGCCTCTATTTTCAAACCTCATCTACACATGAGCCAGACCTCTATGTCTTTACTTCTCAACAAGTGTCTTAAAAACAACTTGGCATCACCCCCCCCCCCACTCTCCCTGCGTTCTCTTTCTGTGCATATATATATATATATAAATATATATATATATATATATATATATATATATATATATATATATTATATATATATATATTCAAGTGCCTCCATGATAATTATGAACCCAGAGCTGCCCAGACGTCTATTTTTCCAGCATGATAGTTGACTTGCAAGAGTGCTTTCCCCAGCTAAAGTATTCTCCCTTCTCTTTCACTCTCTCTCTCTCATCTATATATAATTACCAATTACGTGATGATGGTACTGAGCTTCGTATAAGTTATCACGTTTCGCAACACCTTTACTCCAAGTATTAAACACGTGTTCATGCTAAGTTATCGATGGCCTTTAAACCTGCATCAGCCCGCAAGCATAAACACCTGCACATTACCTCTGTAAACAATATGTGACAATATTGTATTCAACGCACGTCTTGGCCTCGGCGTATTCACCCGAGGACATGCACGCAACCACAGGGTGATTCAATGTTAAATTGGTTTCATCAACTAAGGCGTCGTCTGGTGTGTGTGTGTGTGTGATAAATAAATATATATATATATATATATA
>WNGS01163002.1:9640768-9668607 GCA_020271785.1 Procambarus virginalis | reverse complement strand
GTATGTGTGGGGCTGAGTCTAGTACATGTATTGTGGGACCGAGTCTGAATTTGAGACCTAATTCCGCCTCACATAACAGGGTGTGTTACTGAATTCATTGCGACATTTGAACAAGCTGTGAAGCTCCTTGTAACATCCACTACGGGCTCACCATAGCCCGTGCTACTTGGAACTTCTTGTTACAGGTAGCGAATCTTTAACAACAACAACAGCTCCTTGTGACACGACTTGAAGATTTGTGACTAAGGAGTAGAGTCCTAGTGACACCTTGTGAGGTAGACGGGTTAAGTCTCTTGTGCTGCTTCATGATTCAATGAGAAACGAGACGGAGAGGAAGCACAAAGAACAGAGACAGAAGTGTGTGTGTGTGTGTGTGTGTGTGTGTGTGTGTGTGTGTGTGTGTGTGTGTTGTGTGTGTGTGTGTGTGTGGTGTGTGTGTGTGTGTGTTGGACTGACGAATAAAAACGATTTTTTTTTATGGCTTGTCGCCCTTTACACCACCGCCCACGGGGATGGGTATGGGGTGCATAATAAAGAAATTGAATACTTGATAAACAATTTAAGTTAGTAACAACCAGTCGGCCGCTTGACGAGCTGGATATGACGGCTGAGCAGCGCAAGAGATGAACAGCTTCCCCGGGTAAGCGAACTCCCTATATTGGGAATGTTTGGGAGTGTGTTTTGACACTGTAGCTGGGTGTGTCATGGTGTGTTGTGATGTGTTCTGGCGGGTGTGTGTGTGTGTGTGGTGGGGGGGGGTGTGCGCATCCCTGGCTGCACTCACCTAACCTGGGCTTCCGAAAGGTTGGCCTTCAGCTCCAGGGTTCCTAACCCCCTTTCGAATCTGTGTTAGAGTCCACTTTCTTTGTCGATTCCATTCCTTTACAAACACTCTAGAGTGAAAGATATGATAGGAAATGCAGAATGGACCTAAAAGAAGAGTAGGGGTGCGATAGGCACAATCAGAGCACAACTGTATAAGCATCAAATGTTTTAGCTTTAGTTACTCAGAACGAAATGTCCAAGTAGCACGGGCTATGGTGAGCCCGTGATGACCATCAGAGGTCCACGGCTCTTAAATACCTTACCCTCCAAATGTAAGAACAATGGCCAGAACAAAAGCGAATGTATTCGAAAAACAATTAGATATGTTTCTGCAGGAATTGCTCAACCAGCCGGGTTGTAATGACTTTTGAGTGCCTGTGCACCATCCGAAGTATAACAGCTTTTTAGATCAAGTTATCACATGTCTTGCCTGCCCCAGGAGGCAGCATTTGGGCAGTAAAAGATAACTCACAACACTGACACTTAAAACAAAACGGAAGTAATTGTCGTGTGGGGTTCATTCGATGTACTTAGATTTTCACTTGTATCTCTTTGTTCGCATCCCATCATTGTCATAATGTATCCTGGTCTACCCTTGTAATTTGTAATGTCGTGATCATGCCTTCTCTATCTCTTTTTCTTACATCTGTGGCTGCAATTGTAGTGTTCAAGCTTCCGGTCCCACTTAAATAACAGGTTATGCAATCTTAATTTCCTTGCATCTGTTCTTGCCTGATGATATTCTTGCTAGCCTCTGGGGAACTTGTGCATCACTAATCATCTCAAAGTTCTCGTCTCTCACCACAGCTATAACATTAGCTACATATTTCAGCTCGCCAGCGTTCACAGCGTCACAAAAATGATGTACTAATAAACTGCCCTAACCTAACCTAACCAAAGACCCACGAACAGAAAAAGGGACATTTATGTCATTTTTGCCAGCCACTGTGATTTGTATTACATCATAATTTGACGTTGGGGCTTTGTTTACGTTAAAATACGTTGTGTTATGAGAGAGGACAGATTGGTGATGATTTACGAGTCCTTTATTTCAACTCATCTACGGTACTGGAGATACCAGTGTCATCTAAGTGTCATGTATTAAGACTTCAAAATTATTTGAATGAATTCCCTCTAATGGATTTCCTCCCCTGGAAGATTGGAGAAACAAGCGAGGGGAGAGGGTGGTGACAGAATAGGAGAGATGACGAATGAGAGAAGAGGCATAATAAAGATGAAGATAAAGGAATGAGAATAAAATTGACGAAATGAAAGTGTGTAAGTGTGAGAAGAAGGATAAAAAGATGGACTATTTGACACTGGTGACCTCAGCTTAGGCAACTCAAGAGATAACGATGAAATACTTGGAAGACAGAATACGATGCGGCTGTCACAAAAATTTTCCGAAAAACCGCCCACTCTGGTCAGAATAAATTGGTTCACCCTTGCCATGCTCAGCGCCAGCACGGCGGCAGCGCGCAGTTGTATCATGTCCGGCATTTACAGCCGGTCAAGATTTTATTACTGGTATCAAGTCGTTGATAAATGGTCTGATAAGCAAATAATTAAGGGTTTCTTCCTGGGCCCATCAGAGGTGGTGAGAAATTGTTGTTGGGTTGGTTAGGTTAGGTTAGGTTGTAGTCTCAACACGAGCAACGTTCCTGTGGTGTGGTGTGTGTGTGTGGTGTGTGGTGTGTGTGTGGTGTGTGTGTGTGTAGTGTGTGTGGTGTGTGTGTACTCACCTAATTGTGCTTGCGGGGGTTGAGCTTTGGCTCTTTGGCCCGCCTCTCAACTGTCAATCAACTGGTGTACAGATTCCTGAGCCTACTGGGCATCTATCAGTATCTACATTGAAACTGTTAAAGGGAGTCAGTAATAGTGTGGTGTGTGTGGTGTGTGAGGTGTGTGTGTGTGTGGTGTGTGTGTGTGTGGTGTGGTGGTGGTGTGTGTGTGTGGACTCTAGCAAGCTGCGGGACAGGTAGACAGGCGTGTGTTTTTTCGGAAGAATGGTGGGGGGGGGGGGGGGAGAGACAGGCGCATAGAGAGACACACAGGTGTTTGGGAAGAGAGACAGGTGTTTGGGAAGGGAGACAGGTGTGTGTACTTGTCTGGGGAGGAAGGCCAATTCACCTTACTGTGGTGGGGCAAACTAAGACCACTAGTTAAGTGAACGTGAAACAAGCACTCCTTATACAAGCTTAATACAGTCATTTCCATCCCCCTCAGCCAGTCTTATAGATATTAGTAACTGCTATACGTTATACCTCACACACATATACTCTAAAATATAGTGCGTATGTGTGTGTATATCTCGGACTTGTTACAATGAGGGCAATTCCTTAATAATAAGACGTCTTGGACGTTAAGACATTATAAATGGATGACTTGCGCTTCGGTGTTTTCATGGTCACTGCTTTGGCCTGCAGTTATCAAGGTCGGGTGTGTTGGTCGGTGGGTCGAGTGAGACGGGGGTAGTGGGTGAGAGTTGTAGCAGTAGCTACGCCCACAGTAGCAACAGCTACGCCCACAGTAGCAGTAGCTACGCCCACAGTAGCAGTAGCTACGCCCACAGTAGCAGCAGCTACGCCCACAGTAGCAGTAGCTACGCCCACAGTAGCAGTAGCTACGCCCACAGTAGCAGCAGCTACGCTCACAGTAGCAGCAGCTACGCCCACAGTAGCAGTAGCTACGCCCACAGTAGCAGTAGCTACGCCCACAGTAGCAGCAGCTACGCTCACAGTAGCAGCAGCTACGCCCAACAGTAGCAGCAGCTACGCCCACAGTAACAGCAGCTACGCCCACAGTAACAGCAGCTACGCCCACAGTAGCAGCAGCTACGCCCACAGTGGCAGCAGCTACGCCCACAGAAGCAGCCAGCTACGCCAACAGTAACATTAGCATCACAAGTAGCAACACACACCTTGTTGATTAACGGTTTAGAGGCGGGACCAGAGACCCGAAGTTTAACCTCCGCAAGCACAACTAAGGTGAGTACACAACACCTCCAACACCACCACCACCCACATCACATGTAGTAACACCCACAACACACAGCAACACCCACAACACACCCAACAACACCCACAACACCCAGCAACACAACCCACAACACACACAGCAACACCCACACACACATTCCAGTCCTCAGGTCCTGAAGGCATTGGCGTAGAACAAGAAAACAATTATTCTGACCAAATTTTTTAATTTAATTTTTTTTAATTTTGCCCCGAGGGGCGAGTTTATTGGCAGCGCCACTCATCTTGTGAGTGGACACACCGCCATAGCAGCATGTACAACACTCCCCAATAGAAGAAAACCCGCTGGGTTGTTCATCCTGTCACTTGTACCCAGACACAGCTGGGACTTGCTTAACTGTCTCAGTGAACAGCTCCTCAACAAGAAGATTAACATCTATCAACCCTTAAAGCTTACGTTATCTTGCGGGTGCAAAATGGGGAAATCTTTTAAGAACAGTATCAATATTTGACAGATAGTGTTTTCCTAACTCAAACAATGTGGGGTTTATTATTCTACACATATTTCTGATGTCTCAGGTGTTCACATTCACGTAGATAGTGGTCAAGGCGTGTCCATCACTCTCACCACAGATTCTGCAACTTCGCTGACAACTGTTGTTTCCATTCCATATCTCCATGGATATCTGTATCCAAGACGGATTCTCGCTATTACGATTCTCTCCCTCGTCCTCCTCCTCTTCGGCCATAATGATTGGGATTGCCAGCTGCAACCATGTTGTACCATCGTACAGATTCACTGGTTTGTGCTTCTATCCTCCTTTCCTCAGTTACCTTGTCAGTGATGTTGCCTGACAATACCTCTAATTTGTAGTAGAGTCTTGGGTATGAAGTATTCAATATGGTCTCCTTCCGCCTTCAGCAGCCAGCACATCTGCTCGTTCATTCCCATATATCCAACATGGGAGGGGATCCACAGAAACTTGATGACTCTTCCCTGATTGGTAAGAACTCTCACAGCTCTCTTAATTTTCAGCGACTATTGCAAGATTTTCTGCCCGATTTTACTTAGGCTTTGTAGTGCTGCTTTTGAATCGGTGCAAATCACTGCACCATTAGTGTTCCGTTCACAAAAACCTTTAGCGCCATAACAATGGCAGTTAGCTCTGCTGCGTTGAAGAGGCATAGTTCTCAATACGTGCTTTTTCTTCATTTCTCTGCGTTGGAAAGTATTATCCTTGATTACCGTGTATCCTGCACCAGCCCTGCCATTGACAGGATTAGATGACCCGTCAGTGTAGATTTGATCTAGTTCATCTCCGGCTTCTTTATAAATTTCCTCCTGATACTTGTGCCTCATTTCTTGTGGTAACATGTTGGATTTTTTCATTGCCATTTCATTGATGATGATCTTGCATGAGTCATCCTCCCAGGGAGGTAACCTCTCTACAGGCAGGAGCTCACGGGCTTGCTCAAGCAGGTGAAGCTCTTCGAGGTAGCAGACTGATCTGTGATGCCATTTTTTGCTTCTCCTGTTTCCCCCTGAAAGTAGCACAGAGCTCAGTTTTTTCTTAGCAATATCATTGTAATGGGGATCTCTGGCTATCCTAATTGCAAGCTTAGCATTCAGCTCCTGAATTCTGCTTTTAACACTGGGAAGGGACAACTCCTCTCGTAGATTAGACGTTTTGGCAGTTCTTGGAACTCCAAGAATGATTGTCATGGCTTCATTTTGAATGCTTTCAAGCCTTTTCATATCGCTTTGGGAGTAGGTGCACAGAACTGGTGCGGCATAGTCTATGACGGAGCGCACATAGGCTGTGTACATCATTTTAAGCACGGCAATAGAGGCTCCATGTCCATTCCAGGTCATAGCTTTCAGTGCCCTGAGTCGACTTTTGCATGTTCCTATGAGTTGATTGAGCTCCTCTTTCTTCCCCTTGTTAGAGCCGACAGTGACGCCAAGATACCGATAGTGGTCAACCCATTCAAGTGTTACACCATTAATTTGCAGTTCTTCATTTGCTCTCCGCTTGTGATGGGAGTATGCCTTCGTCTTGTTTGTGGAGAGAGTGAAACCGAGCTCAATACACTTCCTTCCAAGGAGTTCAATGGACTGTTCATTTTTTCCCAAGGTGGGAGCTTGTATTAGAACATCATCTGCATATCCCACTTGTTGTGTTCCTTCCGGAAAATCAATATTTGCAATGGCGTTCATAAGTACATTGAATAGTGTAGGGCTTAAGACTCCGCCTTGGGGGGTCCCGAGTTCCATATTCATTGTTCTGGAGACTGCTCCATTGAAGCAAACCTTGGCTTTCCTTCCTGTGAGGTAGTCTTCAACCCATTTCATGAGTCTCCCCTTGACACCCATGCATGCAAGCTCGTCCAGGATCGCAATCCCCTGTGCTTTGTCGAAGGCTCCTTTGATGTCAACAAATACAGAGTACCTAGCCGTGTCATTAGCCAAGTAATTAACTATACAATTTGCTGTGCTCCGTCCTTTAACAAATCCATTGACCCCCTCCCCTAACCTGCCTATTTTGTGCAACAGTCGGTTTAGGATGATCCTTTCAAGCATCTTGCAAGTGCATGACACGAGACTGATAGGTCTGTAATTACCAGGGTCATTGGCTTCGGTATGGGAACAATTATTGCGTGTTTCCATTGTGTGGGCAACACTCCACTTAGGAATGACTTGTTAAACAGGTGGAGTAGTGGATTCCCAGACACTTCACACAGTGCATTGAGTATGTCGTAGGTGACGCCATCTTCACCAGGTGCTGTACTTTTACCCTTTTTCATAGCGCCCCTTACTTCTTGGGCTGTGATTGGTTCCCCATATTCATCATCACTAGACAGTGCTCTTGTTATCCTAATTCTTCTGTCATCATGTCGCAGGAGCTGTTCCCTGCTGATTTCTGCAGGGAGGGAGGAGGAGGATGCTGCATCACTCCACTTGTGAATTAGTTCTTCAGCCTTACCCTGGGGGTCTTTGTGAGCCGCAGGCCGGGCTCTGCCACCCTTAGCTATCTGAATTTTTGCCCACACCTGTCTTGCAGATGTTTCCCGTCCAATAGAGCTAGTGAACTCAAGCCATTGTCTTTCCCGCTCTTTAATCTTCTCTTCCCTGGCTACTTGACACACAGTTTTAAACAACTCTTGGTTACTCTCAGTGGGATGTCTCCGGTACTCTCTACTCATGTCTCGTACATTTGCGTTAAGCATCTTTATGTAATCATTCTCATACCATTTTATTTTCTTCCTCTGAGGGTTACTTCGCCCAGCGTACGGCGCGGAACTCTTAGACAGCTCTCAATTTGGTGATTAAGGTCATCAACAGATGTGTCAATGTCTTCTGGGATTTGGTATTCCGTGAACCAGTCACTCATCCTGTTTATGAAGTGCGGCCTCAAATCTGGTCCGAGTGATAACCAACCGAGTCTCTGTGGCGGGTTAGTTAACTCACAACATCTTGGCTCACAACCTTCACAACCTCACAGCTGAAAGGTAGACACAAGTCTTTGGGGGGGGGGGCAACTAATACATCTCATTTTGCACGTTATGGTCCCCCAACGTACCAATTACAACGTGCTATACACAGTAAGCAGCTCACAAATATCCCCGTTTTCGATGCATAGATTAAGATTAAGCCACCCAAGAAGTGGCACGGGCATGAATAGCCCGTAATTCTTTGCATGGGTTGATTCAGGTTAGGAGCAGGGGGGGGGGTGGCTCGGGTATCGTAAATGCGTCTGGGTAGGATAGCACTTTGTATTTCGTACGTTGTGGCAAATTAAGAGAACAGGCTGAACTCCCAGCCCTGAGCAACATGACAGCGAACAACCCAGCGGGTTTTCTTCCTATTGGGGAGTGTTGTACATGCTGCTATGGCGGTGTGTCCACTCACAAGATGAGTGGCGCTGCCCAATAAACTCGCCCCTCGGGGCAAAATTTAAAAATTTAAAAATGACAGCGTCGTCAGCCTACAAAGAAGTTCTTTACGCACACAAGTGAACACTATTCAAGGAAGCGGAAGAACAGCCCCCCCCCAAAAAAAAGGATGCGATATAGCCGCTAGTTAATGGTAGTTAATAGTGCCAACCGAAGCTAATGAGCCATAGTTACAACTAATGAGACATTAATGTTGTTTCTCTAGCACTGACTATGAAGGAATTTGACTGACCAAGTTACCTATTATGAAAACTATAATTTAAGGATTTAGTGAGGTAGACGAGGGGAGAGGGGGGGATAGTGAGACAAGGGGAGAGGGGGGATAGTGAGACAAGTGGAGAGGGGGGATAGTGAGACAAGGGAGGGAGTAGTGAGACAAGGGAGGGGGGGATGGGGGGGGAGGGGGTATCATCCACCGTCAACCCTGTTATCAAGCCACTTATCTCCCAGGTCAACTGCTTCGTTTGTCTTACTCGCTGTGTTTGACTAGTTTGTCAAACAGGCAACGTTGGTCCGTCCCCCACCTCTTTAATTCTTTTAATGTCTGCCCTCTCTCATTTTGTAGCGTGCACTCGTAAACCTGTTTAGCTCGGACCTGCATCACTACCTGGGGCAGGTATTTAGTGTTCACAGGTAGTAATCTTGATAAGACGGAAGGTCTTCAATTATCTCCATTTTCCCGTTTCTCTTTCTTTCTCTCTCTCTGGCAGTTTGTCTCTTTCTATTGCTCTCCATATTTTTGTTTAGCTCCATATTTTGCTGTATATTTCATGATCTAGCCAGGAGGAGGGGGAGTTGGATGAGAAGAGGGAAGAGGGAGGAGGAGGAGCAATAGGAGAAGGAGAAGAGGAGAAAGAGGAGACAGAGAAGGACAGGAGCCCCACGTCGCACCAGACCATCAGAGACGTGGCCAGCGCCCCGCGCCCCAGGACCTGAGGACGCATAATGGGGCTTCCTGACGGGGAACTTTGTCAACACACAGCTCCCGAGCCTTGAAATACCTGCATATAATTACTGCTTAATGCATGCGCGGTGCGCCTGCGCGAACAATGGCGGCCTGTTGCTGCGCCTTCGCTGCTGCCAAGCCAAAAATGGCGGCTGGCTCTTGAACGGGGCAAAAGGGTGTTTAAACACGTGTTGAACACGGCTTCGGACTATATGCCTCTCTCTGGTGGGTATATGTGTCGACGCAAGAGTTTGGCCAGTGACAGAGATTCACGCTCGCTGTTCTGGACTATGGCATGTGATCTCGATTTTTGATTTCGCTCTCTCGTACTGCTGGTAAGTGGCGTAGATTTGCATATTCTTGTGCATTCTCATGCGTATTAATGCGATCATGCGCACGCACGCACGCGCGCGTACACACACAGTGTGTGATAGCTGAGTGGACAGCGCGCGGGACTCGTAATCCTGTGGCCCGGGTTCAATTCCCGGCGCCGGCAGAGATAAATGGGCAGAGTTCCTTTCACCCCTGATGTCCCTGTTCCCTAGCAGTAAATAGGTACCTGGGAGTTAGCCAGCTGTTGCGGGCTGTTTCCTGGGTGGGTGTGTGTGTGGGGAAAAAATTAGTTAGTAGTTAGTAACAGTTGATTGAAAGTTGACAGGCGGGCCGAAAGAGCAAAGCTCAACCCCGCAAGCACAACTAGGTGAATACAACTAGGTGAACTCTGTTTCCACCTGTGTTCCCTATAGGGAGTACAGGTGGAAACAGAGTTCACAACTGAGCTACGATGGCGATAGTTAATTCCTGCTTGATTATGGTGTGGAATGACTTATAACTGATGGTGGACTCTGCCATGGACCCACCACCCACTGCCTGTGTTACTTGGCCCACCACCCACTGCCTGTGTTACTTGGCCCACTACCCATTGCCTGTGTTACTCGGCCCACCACCCACTGCCTGTGTTACTTGGCCCACCACCCACTGCCTGTGTTACTTGGCCCACCACCCACTGCCTGTGTTACTTGGCCCACCACCCACTGCCTGTGTTACTTGGCCCACCACCCACTGCCTGTGTTACTTGGCCCACCACCCACTGCCTGTGTTACTCGGCCCACCACCCACTGTGTTACTCAGCCCACCACCCACTGCCTGTGTTACTCGGCCCACCACCCACTGCCTGTGTTACTTGGCCCACCACCCACTGCCTGTGTTACTCGGCCCACCACCCACTGCCTGTGTTACTCGGCCCACCACCCACTGCCTGTGTTACTCGGCCCACCACCCACTGCCTGTGTTACTTGGCCCACCACCCACTGCCTGTGTTACTCGGCCCACCACCCACTGTGTTACTCAGCCCACCACCCACTGCCTGTGTTACTCGGCCCACCACCCACTACCTGTGTTACTCGGCCCACCACCCACTGCCTGTGTTACTCGGCCCACCACCCACTATCTGTGTTACTCGGCCCACCACCCACTACCTGTGTTACTCGGCCCACCACCCACTGCCTGTGTTACTCGGCCCACCACCCACTGCCTGTGTTACTCGGCCCACCACCCACTGCCTGTGTTACTCGGCCCACCACCCACTGCCTGTGTTACTCGGCCCACCACCCACGCCTGACGCTACAGCTAAACAAGGCAGTCTTTGGTTGCCTGGTATTCTCACCTGGAGACAAACACAGCCGCCCTTATCCAAACACCTCACGTCGTTATCCACTTGGGCGAAAAAAATAAGCAGTCAATGTTTATGAACACAGTGTTACATGAAGTGCCCACATAAACACCTTGATGAACACGTGGATACACACTATCACGCACGCACGCACGCACACACACACACACACACACACACACACACACACACACACACACACACACACACACTATTAACGTGTGAAACATAACTTTTGGACGAATCAGTTGTAACTTGAGTGCAACGAGTGCGCTCTCACTGATTTACCACTCTGTATATATAAAAAAAATCGTACCTCCTAACCTAACCAGAAACATACTAACCCAATCGACCCACCTAACCTGTCGAGACCGATGCATAGAAAAACGTAGATATATGTGAACCCTTACTGTTCATAGTTGGTTGTGTTTGTTAGTTATCAAAACTTACAAATCGCGATCAATTAGTTGAGCTGACAGGTTGATTTAGACACTCATTCGTTGAGTATATTAATAATAATGATGAAACAAGACCTTCGTTTTCTTTGCCAGTGACATAGGCTCATCATACAGATGATTCTAAAGCTGATGAACCTAGTTAAGAGCTCAGCAAGCTGTTGTGGTTGGTGATTAGTTTCTAAAACAGGCGTGACTGTTCTGGTACAAAGGTAACCACCATTAATATATATATATATATATTTATATATATATATATATATATATATATATATATATATATATATATATATATATATATATAGTTATCCTCAATGTACATGGTTAGAGATGTGGTTCATTACAATGTAATGAGATATTTAGCATTCAGCAGCTAATTAGCTAGTAAGGGAATTATGTAGTCATAATATATCCAATTTCCCTAAATGTTATTATAGATATTATTTTCCCCTAAAGGGTAAATAATAACAGGAACCCCAACAGTGCCAGTGTTGACCAGCAGGATGTCCTACAGTGCCAGTGAAGAGGGCCACAGGGAGGTCTGAGAGTGCCACAACACTACACTTCCATTTATCTAGTCAAAGAACTGCCTGTCCTATGATTCAGTCTCTAAATGTGTGTTTAAGCAGCAAACAAGCGTTTAATATTCTCGACATTGTAAAAACCACATCGAGTCTTATGCATAATTACGTAGGAGAAGTTTTAACCACACATCATTGTTTACTGAATATATGTTCAACATCCTAACACACTGCTGGCAAGCAAAGGCTTCATCTCTCTCTCACACACACACACACACACACACACACACACACACACACACACACACACACACACACACACACAGGGCCATCGAAGTAATCAAACAAGTCTTGTTTACATGCCTAGTAAAACTGATAAAGCATAAAACCTTAATTCAATTTATATTTATCACGTATGTTAATGTTTTTTTGCAAATATATGACAGGTAATTACTTCCACTGAATACAATTTATTACTGAACATCAACGCTTGAGATTAATCAATTTATTATCTGTGATAAATAGATGATTTTTAATTGTGATTCATTGTTGATTTTTTCTTTAATTTAATACCAATTAATTTAGGACAAAAAATATATGTATAGGATTTGTTATAATGAAAAACCTGGCTGCAAGAAGGATAAGGAGTTTATAGATACATTACATCATACATAGAAATATGTATTCATGTTTTATGATAGCATGTATATTATCATTTACATAATGTCCTCCCCCCCCCCTTAAACAGTAATATTGTTAGTATACTATGTCTATCTCCTAAGATTTACATCAATAAACAATGTATATATATCCCCCAATATGTATTTTAATGCACCAAGTAACTCCCCCTATTTGTATGTGTACCATGTATCTCCCATAGTATGTCAGTATAACATGTATATCCCATAGTATGTCAATATAACATGTATATCCCATAGTATGTCAGTATAACATGTATATCCCATAGTCAGTATACTGAATCGCAAAGAGTGGAAGAGTCACTCCACTTGAATAGTGACTCCAGCGAATGAGTGAGGCTCTGCTTCCTGCTGTCGAGACCAGCCTCTGCTTCCTGCTGTCGAAACAGCCTCTGCTTCCTGCTGTCGAAACAGCCTCTGCTGCTTCCTGTCGAAACAGCCTCTGCTTCTTCCTGTCGAAACAGCCTCTGCTTCTTCCTGTCGAAACAGTCTCTGCTTCTTCCTGTCGAAACAGCCTCTGCTTCTTCCTGTCGAAACAGCCTCTGCTGCTTCCTGTCGAAACAGTCTCTGCTTCTTCCTGTCGAAACAGTCTCTGCTTCTTCCTGTCGAAACAGCCTCTGCTGCTTCCTGTCGAAACAGTCTCTGCTTGATAGCTCTCAGTATCTCTGGACAAAATCAGAGGAAGGTAATATTGCTTTCATGGCTGGGGAAACAGGATATTACCCAACCTGGGAATAATACAACCTGCGATTAATGGCAGATCCGGTTGTGCTGTTGCATTTTTGCAATATTTAGAAAGCTCGATTTATGGTTTAATTGTTCTCGTTGTAATGATCAGCTTGGTCTAACATATTGTTGGCGAATATAGCAGTATATCCTATATACCTGTGGCTGAATTATACCATGAGGTTAGTCATCACTCTCAGTGAGACAACCTAAATATGTAGTTTACTTCATCGTAATGACCCGGTATCACTTGCACCCCCCCCCCCTCAAGCACCCTTACCCCCCCCCCCCCTCAAGCACCCTTACCCCCCCTGTCCCTCGTTTGAAGTTCCTTCGCTACCTTCTCGTCAGCCAGGAACGTCCTCGCTAGGAGGACCTCGGCTACTCTTCCCATCTAGCAAGCCACTACCATATATAGACCCTGATATATCCATTAGCAGGAGCGTATACAATGCAACGGTTCCACTCGGAGGCCATAATTCAGGCATCAACCGGCAGAGGTGGATGCTGCAAGCCTTATCTCATGCGGCGATCGGAGCCACTCCATCAACCGCCACTACGGAACCTCTGGGAGGCGATGCTTACTCCATTAGTCTGGATACACGCCAGCAAGGCTTTCACCTGATCAATCTCCGGCAGCTTCATTAGCAACCTCCAACGATGCTCTTCGCCAGCAGTAAACAATTCTACCATCTTGTGTTTTTTCGTGTGTGGTTATGCTCCTTATCCTCCTCCTGCCTTTGTCCAGCTTCCAGTTCTAATCTCACCAATAATATATTTACTAAGAGTTACTTTCATCCTCACAAGTCTCAACTGTGCCCCTCCGCGCCTCTGCGTGCATTCCGGAGCCTCTGCGTGCATTCCGGGAGCCTCTGCGTGCATTCCGGGAGCCTCTGCGTGCATTTCGGGAGCCTCTGCGTGCATTCCGGGAGCCTCTGCGTGCATTCCGAGAGCCTCTGCGTGCATTCCGGGAGCCTCTGCGTGCATTCCGAGAGCCTCTGCGTGCATTCCGGGAGCCTCTGCGTGCATTCCGGAGCATCAACCGCTCCTCCGTCCTCACGAATCAAAGCACAAGTAGCCAGCGATAACTACATTAACTACAAACCTCCAACATTTACTCCCGGCTCCCATGCCAGCCAGCAGGGGGCGCCAGTACTCGTTCCGGTAGCCCGCACAGGAGTTCCGGCTTTCACTTGATCTGCATAATTTACACCAGAGCGGCTCCCACCACCTCCTACGTGGTTGGTCGGTAAAGTGATATATGGACTTGGTTATCGTCTCGGTTTGGACACATTATTGTGAGACAGACTACTGTCCATACCTGGGGGGAACAGTGTCCTGCACGAGTACCTGGACAGTTGTGGAATAGTTCCAGTACCTGGTATACTGTTTGGAACAGTCCAGTACCTGGTATACTGTTGTGGAATAGTTCCAGTACCTGTATACTGTTGTGGAACAGTCCAGTACCTGGGATACTGTTGTGGAATAGTTCCAGTACCTGGTATACTGTTGTGAAACAGTCCAGTACCTGGTATACTGTTGTGGAACAGTCCAGTACCTGGTATACTGTTGTGGAATAGTTCCAGTCCTGGTATCACTGTTGGAAAGTCCAGTACCTGGTATACTGTTGTGGAACAGTCCAGTACCTGGTATACTGCTGTGGAACAGTCCAGTACCTGGTATACTGTTGTGGAACAGTCCAGTACCTGGTATACTGTTTTGAACAGTCCAGTACCTGGTATACTGTTGTGAAACAGTCCAGTACCTGGTATACTGTTGTGAAACAGTCCAGTACCTGGTATACTGTTGTGAAACAGTCCAGTACCTGGTATACTGTTGTGAAACAGTCCAGTACCTGGTATACTGTTGTGGAATAGTTCCATACCTGGTATACTGTTGTGAAACAGTCCAGTACCTGGTATACTGTTTGTGAAACAGTCCAGTACCTGGTATACTGTTGTGAAACAGTCCCGTACCTGGTATACTGTTGGAAACAGACCAGTACCTGGTATACTGTTGTGAAACACCAGTACCTGGTATACTTGTCGTGAAACAGTCCAGTACCTGGTATACTGTCGTGAAACAGTCCCGTACCGGTATACTGTTGTGAAACAGACCAGTACCTGGTATACTGTTGTGGAACAGACCAGTACCTGGTATACTGTTGTGGAACAGACCAGTACCTGGTATACTGTTTTGAAACAGTCCAGTACCTGTATACTGTTGTGAAACAGTCCATTACCTGGTATACTGTTTGTGAAACAGTCCAGTACCTGGTAACTGTTTGTGAAAGTCCATACCTGTATACTGTTGTGGAACAGTCCAGTACCTGGTATACTGTTGTGAAACAGTCCAGTACTGGTATACTGTTTGAACAGTCCAGTACTGGTATACTGTTGTGAACCAGTCCAGTACCTGGTATACTGTTGTGAAACAGTCCAGTACCTGTATACTGTTGTGAAACAGTCCAGTACCTGGATACTGTTGTGAAACAGTCCAGTACCTGGTATACTGTGTGAAACAGTCCCAGTACCTGGTATACTGTTGTGAAACAGTCCAGTACCTGGTATACTGTGTGAACAGTCCAGTACCTGTATACTAATGTGGTTGGATTACACTGGTGTCCTGGGTTGAGGAATTTGAACTAGTCATTATATTTGCATGTTCCAGGTTATGGTGGTTCCTGGTTTTAAGAACCAAAGGTGATGGGTCCTTGTATTGAGGAGTATTGTGCTGATAAGTGGCATTCATGAGTGTGGTGGTGTTAGTTGTACTCAACCAAGACGACCTTTGAGTCGGAGGCGGTCAGTCGTTGAGGGAAATGGAATGGTCTGCTATGCTGTTGCTAATCTATCGCCTAGAACATTTAGAGAAAACTAATTCCGCGTTGTTGCTGTTGTTAAAGACTCGCTACCTGGAACGAAGGTCCAAGTAGCACGGGCTATGGTGACCCGTTTAATTCCTCGGGGAAAGCTGGCTAATAGCAGAGTATCCCAACAGGGAAAGGGCTCGCATGAGTGCATTAGTCTGCCAGTCATTTTATTTGTGTGTGTGTATTACCCAAGTGTAATTACCTAAGTGTAGTTACAGGATGAGAGCTACGCTCGTGGTGGTCCCGTCTTCCCAGCACTCTTGTCATATAACGCTTTGTGTGTGTGTGTGTAGTGTGGTGTGTGTGTGTGTGTGTGTNGGGGGTTGTAGTAACCCGTAGTGTTGTACCGGGTGTTGTAGTAGCCCGTAGTGTTGTAATGGGTGTTGTAGTAACCCGTAGGTTGTACTGGGGGTTGTAGTAACCCGTAGTGTTGTACCGGGTGTTGTAGTAGCCCGTAGTGTTGTACTGGGTGTTGTAGTAGCCCGTAGTGTTGTACTGGGGGTTGTAGTAACCCGTAGTGGTGTACCGGGGTTGTAGTAACCCGTAGTGTTGTACTGGGGGTTGTAGTAACCCGTAGTGTTGTACCGGGGTTGTAGTAACCGTAGTGTTGTAGTGAGCGTCAAGAGGCAGTATAAAAACACAATGGTTCTGTTAAAGCTGCAGTATTGGAACGGTAGAAGTGTATGGCCTCTGTTTATCAATACCAGGGCAGAACACCAGGCCAGATTGACGCTGATTGGCAAGTGGCCAGGTATTGATGCTGATTGGCCAAGTACTCACCTAGTTGTACTCACCTAGTTGTGCTTGCGGGGGTTGAGCTCTGGCTCTTTGGTCCCGCCTCTCAACCGTCAATCAACAGGTAGGGAACAGGTCAAGTGGCCAGGTACTGACGCTGATTGGCCAAGTGGCCAGGTATTGATGCTGAATGGCCGTGTACTCACCTGGTATTGACGCTGTCTGGCCAAGTGACCAAGTATTTTGTAGCAGTAAACATATTAAGTAATTTTAAATGGAAGAAGTTGAAGAAGAGATAAAGAGATGATATACAATTTTGCAGTCGATGAGTCACAATAACGAGGTTGATGATATGATGACCAAACCACACACCAGATGTGAAGAGACGACGACGTTTCGGTCCGTCCTGGACCATTATCAAGTCGAATATCACATGACTTCATAGTGGTCCAAGACGGACCGAAACGTCGTCGTCTCAATCTTCTGGTTTGTGGTCAACATACAATTTGCATTAAAATTTGACACGTATATCTTGAGGTTATCTTGAGATTATTTAGTGTTTAATAACGGTACAGGTTTGGCATTGTTCACCAAAAACAATAAACGCAGTTTGACATGTAGGTAGGTTTGAGAAGAGGTGATTAAACTTGCCTGCTGCATAAGAATTCATTTGTTTTTAGTTTCTCTTTTAAACTATTTGAGAAAGGAGTCTTTAATGTCATTAGGGAGGTCATTCAACAGTCTGGAACCCCTTGATTTGCAGGAATCATTTCTCCTTTGGTTAAGTCGCACTCTTAAAATATCAAAAGTATATTAGTTTCTTGTGTGGTGCGGTTACCTTGCGATGATTCCGGGGCTTAGTGTCCCTGCGGCCCGGTCCTCGACCCGCCTCCTGGTGCTGGAATGGTCAACCAGGCTGTTGGACGCGGCTGCTGCTCGCAGCTTGACCATATGGGTTATTTTACAGCTCTCTAGGAAGCGCTTAAGGTCAGGATTTATTTAGCATGATAGTGCAGAGTATATAGACAGTTCTATAGAGTATATAGTTATATATATATATATAGACTTGACAGGATACACAGTGACTTCATTTGAAACACATTCAAAAATTTCATTAGAGGGAGCCGAGTGTTGACTAGAGCTGGAGATTATTATTCTAATTGCTGATTTATGTTGAATAATTAGGGGTAGAAAGTAATATTGGGTATAGGACCCCCGGACACAGATACCACAAGTGATATATGAATATAGGATCAAATAATAGTGTTACCAGACAGGGCGAGGCATGCACTTGTCTTATTTTTAGAGATAATATGCCTACTGCTTTAGAATGTGTGTTGCTCTCTTTAACATATGGTATTGGGAATTCGCATGACCAATGTTAACACTGAGAAATTTCCCATCTCCTCTGTTCATTACTCACGCATTGGTAATTCTTAGGTTAATTGATTGGTGAACTTATTACCAAACCAAATGTAAAACGTCTTACCAATGTTAAGGGCGAGTTTCTTAGCAGCTACAACAGATGAACTTGTCTTTGTTAGTACAGTTAATGGTTAACAATGGTTAGGATAGGAGAAAATGAAGGTTGTGTCATCGACAAATAGAACTGGCTTGAGGTGTTGAGTGACCATTGGAAGGTCACTGATGTTAATGAGAAAGAGGAGTGGAACAAGCATACTGCCTTGTGGAACACCAGTGTTAATTGCCAGAGGGAGAAGGGAAGGGAACTATCAGGGGGGGAAAGCGCCAAGCCATTACGACTATATAGCACTGGGAAGGGGGTCAGGATAAGGATTTGGGATGGGATGGGGGGGGGTAGGAAGGAATGGTGCCTAACCACTTGGACGGTCGGGGATTGAACGCCGACCTGCATGTAGCGAGACCGTCGCTTTATCGTCCAGAGAGGGAAAGTAGCGTTATTCACAGGAACATACTGCAGCCGAGGTGAGATTACAGGTAACAAGAGAGTAAGTAGCCTCTGGCTCCTTACAGCGTTCCGGGTTGATATGAGGTCATTGTGGTTAATGTTGTGACGTCACTATGATGTCACATACTGTGCATCCTTGTACAGGTTCTTATAGATACTACTGACGTTATTATCCAGGCGACGCCCTTCCCCAGTACTGTGTACGGGGAACCAGTATGTTGTTGTTGTTGTTGTTAAAGATTCGCTACCTGGAACAAGAAGTTCCAAGTAGCACGGGCTATGGTGAGCCCGTAGTGTGAAGCAGTAGCTCGCACGCCCACTACTGTTTTTCAGAACGTCTCTATTACTCTTTATCAGTCCACCTTTGTCCCGTTTTCTTCCTGTTGCTTTGTTTATAGTTCTTAGTTAGCCGTTGCCTGCGTGTGCTCGCGCGCGCGCGCTTACCTATCTGTCTGTATTTTAAGGAGTAAGATCTAGCTCCAATGGCTCTTTCAGGACCCTGAGGCCAGATTCACGAAAGCACTTACGCAAGCACTTACGAACCTGTACATCTTTTCTCAATCTTTGGCGGCTTTGTTTCCAATTATCAAACAGTTAATGAGCTCCGAAGCACCAGGAGGCTGTTTATAACAATAACAACAGTTGATTGGCAAGTTTTCATGCTCGTAAACTGTTTAATAAATGTAACCAAAGCCGTCAAAGGTTGAGGAAAGATGTACACGTTCGAAAGTGCTTTCGTGAATCTGGCCCCAGGTTCATTTACGTCTCTGGTTTCGTAAGGTTTCAATACCCACAAAAGATGCTGTGAGTGGAGGCGGCTTCTACTGCCTCCTCTTTCATTCTACTCTTTAAGGCCTCTACTTGCTTTTCCTACTTTCAATCGTGTCCCCTTCATCACTACCCCCCTACCCCCTCCTACACACACACACACACACACACACACACACACACACACACAGGTCCTTGCGGCCGAGTGGACAGCGCTCTGGGGTCGTAGTCCTATATGGGTTATTTTAGGAAACTATTATAGTTCAACAGGGAATCAAATTATTATAGTTCAATTCCCTGTCGAGACAGAAACAAATAGGCAAATTGTCTTTCACCTGATAGCCCTGTTCTCCCAAGAGTAAATAGGCACCTGAGAGTTCGAGAGCTAATAAGGGCGGGGTCCAATAGCCCCCAGCTCGATCCTGCAGGTGCATATAGTAAATACACATAGACTTTTCATATGGTGGTAAGTGGTAAATCGACTTTTTATACCGAAAATATGCAAATTAGTGAAAACGGCGATTGGTCAAATTTTGCCCAAATTGACCAGCAGTTTTCAAAATACGATTCCTATATGAAATATGACTCTTGAGCGTTATTTTTTGAGACGAATTCTGGCTCATTGCACATATTTGGAGTTTTAAATTACGATTTTTTTATACGGAAAATATTCAAATTAGTGAAAACGGCGATTGGTTAAATTTTGCCAAAATTCCCCTAATTTGCCAAGTAGTTTTGAAAATACGATGCCACTTGGTAATACGACTCCTGGCAGTGTTCCCTGCGTCTCGGTGCATATACACAGAGGTTATTTTAAGAGTGGACTATGTTTAGGATTAAAGTATACTTATTGGTAGGTCAGAGAGTTCACATAAGTGTTAAACTATGTTGCTGATTGGTCTGTAGACAATTATGGTGATCTTAATAACCCTCCAGAAGTTGATATCCCTCCAACATCAAACCAAACCAGCGCTTACGACATGGGATATACACCAAGAGGTGTGTGTGTGTATATATATATATATGCCCTATTTCTCGGTGTAAGTGCACAGAGAGTATATTTTAGTTATTAACTATGTTCAAAGCTAAGTCATTCATGCTGATTGGTCAGCAAGTTATTGTTGTCACCTCAATAACCCCTCGGGAGGTTGATTATATATATATATATATATATATATATATATATATATATATATATATATATAATACAGGCCTTAGACCCAATTGCCAACCAATACAAACGAGGACAAAAACAAGTAAAATCCACAAGAGAGCATAAAAATTTTGACATGATGGAACGAGTAAAATAACCAACAAATTGGCAGAAATGCCATGACAAAACACATGACACACATTCTAAATTAGCCGAGGTTGGATCAACAAGCTTATCGCAGAGAGAGATTGGTAGGGGAAAGTGGAGCTTCGCCAGACAGGAATCAACAGAGATATGAGTTAAATACACACGCATGACTTTCAGACTCGGGCTCAGCCTTAAGCATGACTTTCAGGCTTGTGGCTCAGCCTACTATCACAGCATCATCATGGAACCGGAACAGGTATAAGCTCCACCTGTATGTAAATATATTCATAAAAATATGTCAGTTTGTTTACAATTATTTGCCATGATTTTTATAATTATTATTTTTTCAACACAATTTGAAGTTTGCAAGCTAGAATTACACTTAAAACACTTAGCTAACCCACAAATCTGAGATAAAAAGCATTAAACGACCTTTCGGTCCGTCTTGGATCGAACTGATTGCCGAAATATCGTCAAATCTTTTATTTTCAAATGTGTGGGCTATATGTCTTAATCTTCAGCCCCGTTATTGTTACATGTTGTCTAGAACTATATACCTTTCCTGTAGTTATCAGTAGCAATGATGGAGTCTAAGCAATGATGAAGTGTAGTAAATATCTGTACGCTCATTAACACGGTATGTTTCTTTCAATGATCAAAAGAAACACGTTTCGATCGTCAACCTGTTGCCAAAAATGCCTTTTCAGAATTGTACTGGTGATATGAGGGTTGAAGTAGTAGTAGTTGTTAAAGACTCGCTTCCTGGAACAAAAAGTTCCAAGTAGCACGGGCTATGGTGAGCCCGTAGTGCCTTAGGGTTGAAGTTGCTGTGTTCGTGCAAAGGGAACATATGTCAGGCAGTTACTTATTGCACCTCTTAATTGGTAGTTTACACTGGGAAAGGGACTTAATAGGGAGGGTGGGGGGGGGGGCGGGGGCGGGAAGCATTTTGTAAACTTTGTAAATAGTGTGCACATAAAGTGAAGGGACCATAGCCTCGGAGAAGAAAATAAAGAGTACTCAGAGAAGACCTTGTGGATCCTCACTGAACACTCTATGTTCAATATATATATATATATATATATATATATATATATATATATATATATATATATATATATATTTATATATATATATTTATATTATATATATATATATATATATATATATATATATATATATATACATATACATATATATACACCCCTTATGCTTGTTTCGAGGTCCACCCCCCCCCTCCCCAGGATACAACCCGACAACAGTTGCCTAACGCCAGAGGCGGTATTAGGTGAAAGGAGCCATGCCCAACCACTTCTGTCCTGCCCGGGAATCTAACCCGGGATCCTCAACTATGAATCGAGAAAGAACGAGACGAGACACGTATGGAACAGAGTCGAGGATCTTGTGATAAGGTGTACACAGTTTGGTTTAGTTCATTTATTATGCACCCCATACCCATCTTGTGGGCGGTAGTGGAAAGGGTTACAGAGGCACATAATGGGCTCAGGAACTGAACCCCACAATTCATTTAGCTAAGTTACAATCTTGATGAGCTAGTTACAAAATTCAGTACAAGTCGTCACATCAACAAGGGGTTTGAGAGGTACACACGGCCCTAGGTCTTGAAAGAAGTGATCTGGGTGTTGTCGTATACTACACATCCCTTACAGCATCTAAGATGGTGATGAGAGCTGTCATCCACAAACTATAGCCAGCTGCCATGCGCACTTGGCTGCAAATATCTTTGACATGTCAAAGGACAGATTTTCACCAATTTCCACTCCTAATATGGTAGCTGTTGGGCCGTAAATACAACCTGTTCTACTGTTGCTTCACCTTTTAATAATAATAATAATAATAGAGTTTGAGTGAGAACGAGAGCTAGAGAGATAAGAGAGGGAGGTGGAGAGAAAGGGGAAAGGAGTGAGAGAGAGAGAGAGAGGGAGAAAGATGGAAGTGGGGGATAGGTGAAGTGAAAGAAAGAAAGAAAGAGTCAGATTTTAAGAACAGGCTTCATCGAAATCACACTCCGTGAAAACACGATAACTGTATATAATGACGAAAAGAAATACCTAGACCACGAGCCAGATTCACGAAGCAGTTACGCAAGCACTTACGAACCTAGGGCCAGATTCACGAAGCAGTTACGCAAGCACTTACGAACCTATACATCTTTTCTCAATCTTTGGCGGCTTTGTTTACAATTTTTAAACAGTGAATGAGCTCCGAAACACCAGGAGGCTGTTTTATAAAAATAACAACAGTCGATTAGCAAGTTTCCATGCTTGTAAACTGTTTAATAAATGTAACCAAAGCCGTCAAAGATTGAGGAAAGATGTACACGTTCGTAAGTCCTTGCGTAACTGCTTCGTGAATCTGGCCCCAAAACATTAAGGAACAATAGGTTTACCTAGAGCGCAAAACAAGAGGTTATTAAGAGGTCAGAGATCCTACACAGGGGCTGGAAACTTCCCTCACTTGCAATGTTTGCAGCTACCGTCTTGAGAAGTTCAGTCAACACTTGGCCCTGTTGGAAGGCGCGTCTTCGAAGTAATCCTGAAAAAGGCTCGTGTGTGCAAGCCTTGACTAAACCACACCACCTGGTGTAACCAAGTGGCCCGAGTGGGGGATTATATACCGCTTCCATGGACGAGAAAACAATTTTTAAAACAATAGGAATGTTTATCAAGCGTTTTTTTTGCATTCAAACCCTTCACAATAGCAGAACATGATATTTTCGCTGTTTTTTGTTTGTTTTGTGAAATCTATGAGTTTAGGAAGTGTGTTGAGGCAGTTTATTATGGTGCACTTATTTCCAACCCGCAAAACACACGACTAAACTACGACGTTGCTGCAACGTTCGAACAAGTTGTAACAACCAATATGGCAATTTGTAACAACGTTCTAATACGTCATAAAAGCGTTATAACAAGATGTAACAACTTTATTACAAGTTGCAGGCGATGAGTCACAATAACGTAACTGAAGAATGTTGACCAGACGACACACTAGAAGGTGAAGGGACGACGACGTTTCGGTCCAGGACGGACCGAAACGTCGTCGTCCCTTCACCTTCTAGTGTGGGGTCTGGTCAACTTTATTACAGGTTGTAACAAGCGGAAATTAGGGACAGTTACGTTGTGTTTAAAGGGAGGTGATGCTCATAGGCGAAAGGAATGTTTGTTCAAATTGTCTCTTAATATTATCCGATATTAGCCATGCTCGTGATAGCTCGCTCCTCGCACGCCTCGCTAGCTATTTCGACCGGGTTCGAGCCCTGGGTAGAGAGGATCGGGTGGGCACTGATCCTAAACTGCTAACACCCCTGCTCAACAAGCAAAAACTGAGGACCTGGCTGCAAACCCGATTGTAGTGTTCCGGGAAATACTAGCAGGGTAAGGTTTAACATGACCGACCTATGAGGAACGAAAAGCTCTAAGCCTGGTAACAGGAGTCATCTAGTCCTGTTTCCCACCTGTGTATTCGCCTAGTTGTGCTTGCGGGGGTTGAGCTCTGCTCTTTCGGCCCGCCTCTCAACTCTCAATCAATCAACTGTTACTAACTACTATTTTTTCACACACACACACACACCCAGGAAGCAGCCCGTAACAGCTGTCTAACTCCCAGGTACCTATTTACTGCTAGGTAACAGGTCCATCAGGGTGAAAGAAACTCTGCCCATTTGTCTCTGCCGGCGCCGGGAATCGAGCCCGGGCCACAGGATTACGAGCCCCGCGCGCTGTCCACTCAGCTACACACATCCCTCTGTGTGTGTGTGTGTGTGTGTGTGTGTGTGTGTGTGTGTGTGGTGTGTGTGTGTGTGGTGTGTGTGTGTGTGTGTGTGTGTGTGTGTGTGAACAGAAAATCATATTTACCGGTTGCCAACATAACCCAAAAACAAGACCCGGGGCCAAATTCACGAAAACACTTACGCAAACACTTACGAACCTGTACACCTTTTCTCAATCTTTGGCGGCTTTATTTCCAATTATTAAACAATGAGCTCCGAAGCACAAGAGGCTGTTTATAACAATAACAACAGTTGAATGGGAAGTTTTCATGCTTGTAAACTGTTTAATAAATCTAACCAAAACCGTCAAAGATTGTGGAAAGATGTACAAGTTCGTAAGTGCTTGCGTAAGTGCTTTCGTGAATCTGGCCCGTGGATTACAACCGAGTCTCTGTGCCGGGTAGTTAACTCACAACATCTTGGCTCACAACCTTCACAACCTCACAGCTGAAAAGTATACACAAGTCTTTGGGGGGGGGGGCAACTAATACATCTCATTTTGCACGTTATGGTCCCCCCAACGTACCAATTACAACGTGCTATACACAGTAAGCAGCTCACAAATATCCCCGTTTTCGATGCATAGATTAAGATTAAGCCACCCAAGAAGTGGCACGGGCATGAATAGCCCGTAATTCTTTGCATGGGTTGGTTCAGGTTAGGAGCAGGGGGGGGGGGTGGCTCGGGTATCGTAAATGCGTCTGGGTAGGATAGCACTTTGTATTTCGTACGTTGTGGCAAATTAAGAGAACAGGCTGAACTCCCAGCCCTGAGCAACATGACAGCGAACAACCCAGCGGGTTTTCTTCCTATTGGGGAGTGTTGTACATGCTGCTATGGCGGTGTGTCCACTCACAAGATGAGTGGCGCTGCCCAATAAACTCGCCCCTCGGGGCAAAATTTAAAAATTTAAAAATGACAGCGTCGTCAGCCTACAAAGAAGTTCTTTACGCACACAAGTGAACACTATTCAAGGAAGCGGAAGAACAGCCCCCCCCCAAAAAAAGGATGCGATATAGCCGCTAGTTAATGGTAGTTAATAGTGCCAACCGAAGCTAATGAGCCATAGTTACAACTAATGAGACATTAATGTTGTTTCTCTAGCACTGACTATGAAGGAATTTGACTGACCAAGTTACCTATTATGAAAACTATAATTTAAGGATTTAGTGAGGTAGACGAGGGGAGAGGGGGGGATAGTGAGACAAGGGAGAGGGGGGGATAGTGAGACAAGGGAAGGGGGTAGTGAGACAAGGGAGGGGGGGATGGGGGGGGGGAGGGGTATCATCCACCGTCAACCCTGTTATCAAGCCACTTATCTCACAGGTCAACTGCTTCGTTTGTCTTACTCGCTGTGTTTGACTAGTTTGTCAAACAGGCAACGTTGGTCCGTCCCCCCCCTCTTTAATTCTTTTAATGTCTGCCCCCTCTCATTTTGTAGCGTGCACTCGTAAACCTGTTTAGCTCGGACCTGCATCACTACCTGGGGCAGGTATTTAGTGTTCACAGGTAGTAATCTTGATAAAGACGGAAGGGTCTTCAATTATCTCCATTTTCCCGTTTCTCTCTTTTTTCTCTCTCTCTCTCTGGCAGTTTGTCTCTTTCTATTGCTCTCCATATTTTTGTTTAGCTCCATATTTTGCTGTATATTTCATGATCTAGCCAGGAGGAGGGGGAGTTGGATGAGAAGAGGGAAGAGGGAGGAGGAGGAGCAATAGGAGAAGGAGAAGAGGAGAAAGAGGAGACAGAGAAGGACAGGAGCCCCACGTCGCACCAGACCATCAGAGACGTGGCCAGCGCCCCGCGCCCCAGGACCTGAGGACGCATAATGGGGCTTCCTGACGGGGAACTTTGTCAACACACAGCTCCCGAGCCTTGAAATACCTGCATATAATTACTGCTTAATGCATGCGCGGTGCGTCTGCGCGAACAATGGCGGCCTGTTGCTGCGCCTTCGCTGCTGCCAAGCCAAAAATGGCGGCTGGCTCTTGAACGGGGCAAAAGGGTGTTTAAACACGTGTTGAACACGGCTTCGGACTATATGCCTCTCTCTGGTGGGTATATGTGTCGGCGCAAGAGTTTGGCCAGTGACAGAGATTCACGCTCGCTGTTCTGGACTATGGCATGTGATCTCGATTTTTGATTTCGCTCTCTCGTACTGCTGGTAAGTGGCGTAGATTTGCATATTCTTGTGCATTCTCATGCGTATTAATGCGATCATGCGCACGCACGCATACACACACAGTGTGTGATAGCTGAGTGGACAGCGCACGGGACTCGTAATCCTGTGGCCCGGGTTCAATTCCCGGCGCCGGCAGAGACAAATGGGCAGAGTTCCTTTCACCCCTGATGTCCCTGTTCCCTAGCAGTAAATAGGTACCTTGGAGTTAGCCAGCTGTTGTGGGCTGTTTCCTGGGTGGGTGTGTGTGTGGGGAAAAAATTAGTTAGTAGTTAGTAACAGTTGATTGAAAGTTGACAGGCGGGCCGAAAGAGCAAAGCTCAACCCCGCAAGCACAACTAGGTGAATACAACTAGGTGAACTCTGTTTCCACCTGTGTTCCCTATAGGGAGCACAGGTGGAAACAGAGTTCACAACTGAGCTACGATGGCGATAGTTAATTCCTGCTTGATTATGGTGTGGATGACTTATAACTGATGGCGGACTCTGCCATGGACCCACCACCCACTGCCTGTGTTACTTGGCCCACCACTCACTGCCTGTGTTACTTGGCCCACCACCCCACTGCCTGTGTTACTTGGCCCACCACCCACTGCCTGTGTTACTTGTCCCACCACCCACTGCCTGTGTTACTTGGCCCACCACTCACTGCCTGTGTTACTTGGCCCACCACCCACTGCCTGTGTTACTTGGCCCAGCACCCACTGCCTGTGTTACTTGGCCCAGCACCCACTGCCTGTGTTACTTGGCCCACCAACCACTGTGTTACTCGACCCACCACCCACTGCCTGTGTTACTCGGCCCCACCACCCACTACCTGTGTTACTCGGCCCCACCACCCACTGCCTGTGTTACTCGGCCCACCACCCACTACCTGTGTTACTCGGCCCCACCACCCACTATCTGTGTTACTCGGCCCACCACCCACTACCTGTGTTACTCGCCCACCACCCACTGCCTGTGTTACTCGGCCCACCACCCACTGCCTGACGCTACAGCCTAAACAAGGCATGTCTTTGGTTGCCTGGTAGTTCTCACCTGGAGACAAACACAGCCGCCCTTATCCAAAACCACCTCACGTCGTTATCCACTTGGGCGAAAAAAATAAGCAGTCAATGTTTATGAACACAGTGTTACATGAAGTGCCCACAAACACCCTGATGAACACGTGGATACACACTATCAAGCACACACATGATACACACACACACACACACTATTAACGTGTGAAACATAACTTTTGGACGAATCAGTTGTAACTTGAGCCCAATGAGTGCGTTCTCACTGATTTACCCTCTGTATATATAAAAAAAAATCCTACCTCCTAACCTAACCAGAAACATACTAACCCAATCAACCCACCTAACCCGACGAGACCGATGCATAGAAAAACGTAGATATATATGAACCCTTACTGTTCATAGTTGGTTGTGTTTGTTAGTTATCAAAACTTACAAATCGCGATCAATTAGTTGAGCTGACAGGTTGATTTA
>WNGS01163002.1:9624031-9639768 GCA_020271785.1 Procambarus virginalis | reverse complement strand
GGGGTGGGGGGGGATTTCCTCCTATTCTCTAGGATTGTGTGAATAGTTCCATTACTTACTGTAAATATGTAGCTCCTGAAATAGCACTTACTCTGTAACTAGTTGACATTGTAACTATCAGGTGTGAAGGATAGTATGTATTTGTTATGTCATAATCTAAGATGAGGTCTGATAAAGACCTTTTGTGCCCTCTGTATTGCTTTTTGCGTTACCGCTCACAGGATGAGTATGGGGTGCACAATACTAGATCCGCCTTCCACCCGGCTCCGGGCAAACACTCAAAAAAAACATCAGTTCCATTATTTTATTTTCTTAGCTTAGCCCTCTTAGCTCCGGGACCAGTCTTGTTGCAAATCTTTTTTGTACTGGTTCGGAGTCCAGGCTGGTGCTGGGCGTACTCCAGTAACTGGTAATACGCGGCCTACCTCGTTCAGACTAGCTAGCAAGCCTTACAGATTTTGCTTTTCCTATAACTCATGGTAAGCCTTACGATACAAGTTTTCCCTATCTTGAGGTTATCTTAAGATGATTTCGGGCTTTTAGTGTCCCCGCGAGCCCGGTCCTCGACCACTCCACCGCGCCTGAGACATCAGCCGCCCGGAAAGGGTGACAGCTGACCTAACACCCATCGGTACCTATTTACTGCTAGGTAACAGTGGCATAGAGTGAAAGAAGAAACTCTGCCCTTGTTTCTCGCCAGATCGAACCCAGACCACAAGTGCCCAGCGTGCTGTCTGTCCGCTCGGCCGACCGGCTCCCCTGAGATACACTGATCTGGCAAGTAGATTTAGAACCTGGCCTCCCCAATTATTGGCAGTGGGTAACACGGTGGAAGGTGCGGGTGGTAAGGTCTACCGTTGAGAAGGAATCTCATCTAACCTAACAGTAACTCCGGTGGCTGAGCGGACAGAACACCTGACGCGTGATCCTGTGATGCCCTGGGTTCGAATCCCGGGCAATGACGAGGAGACAATGGGGCAGAGTTTCTTTCACCCTGATGCCCTCCTGTTACCTAGCAGTAAATAGGTTACTCTGGAAGTAAGTCAGCTGTCACGGGCTTCTGCGTCCTGGTGGGGTGGAGACCTGGTCGGGACCGGGCCGCGGGGACACTAAGCCCCGTAAATCATCTCAAGATAACCTCAAGACGAGAAGGGGAAACGATCGAGTGTAACGACCAGGATATAAAGTTCCCTGTATAACAATAGTAGGTATATAACAATAGAGAAACCGAGATTACAAGGAGTCAGTCTGAAGGACTTTTAGACATTCCATTGGCTAGTAGTCGTAAGTGCTTGGCACTTTCTCCTGATGAGTAAGTCACTACGGGCTCACAATAGCCCGTGCTACTTGGAACTTTTTGTGTCCAGGCAGCATATCTTAACAACAACAACAACATAATAACATCCTGATAAGTCCCTCCCTCCATTGGCTGACCACATATTAATTTAACAGTAATTGCTGTTGTCAGTGGCACTGTTGTAGGTACAGCTATATCTTGAGGTTGTCTTGGGGTTATCTTTAGATAATTTCGGGGCTTTGCGTCCCCGCGGCCCGGCTACCATCGAGCAGGCCTCCTTTTGTTACAACATCCCCTCAGAAGCAGCCCGTAGCAGCTAACTCTAGGTACTATTTATTGCTAGATAACAGGGGGCATCAGGGTGAAAAACTCTGCCCATTTGTTTACGCCTCCGCCAGGAACCCGGAACCTTAAGACTACGAATCCCGAGCGTTGTCCACTCAGCCGGCAGGCCCAGGGCTTATATATATAGTCGCACAGCATGGATTGGTGCTTTCTCCTGACAATTTCCTTAATTACCTTGTTTGATTGCAGTCTATTAGTCGAGTCCTTCATGAAAATGGACTGTAGCCTAGTATCTGTACTAAAACCTTCCACTTTAAAAGCACCGAATCACCTTCTGTGGTTAATTGTTCAATACATCCCTGAACTATATGTTTAACCCATCTCTCACCCTGCCCATGGAGGACAGAAGAAAATGTATGTATGCTGTTAGCATTGTAATGTGTGGCCAGTCTGTGGTAGAAAATAATAATAAAACAAAACTTATTTGAACTGATGGCGTGTCGAGTACAATGTCACTGTGATCTGATTGGTCCATCAAAGGAACTACAAAATGACTGTCAACATACCCGTGGCCACGTGTATGGTAATGAATATTTTTGACACCACTCTGATATTGATTCGCGTTTCCAGCTTCCACCTAGGTTGTGATGTCCTACCTTAATTTAAATATGCTGTGCTAGTCCACCTACTGTGGAGTGGGTCCTCCAGTATTTGTATGTTGTGATCATATCCGGTTGTGGGGGCCCCGGGTAGTGGATGAGGTGGTGGATGAGGTTGTAGTGTAAGTAGTAGTAGTAGTATGAGTAAGTAGTAGGTAGTGTAGTAGTAGTATAGTAGTAGTAGTATGAGTGGAGGGTTGGTGTGGGTCTTGAGTGCTAGTGGACGGTGGTGGTGGTCGATTGACTTACCTAACTTGTACCATATCTAACAGGTTCTACGGTCGATGTGGAAGGAGAAAAAGGCGGTGATGGTGGGTGTGGGGTGTGGGGGTGGAGGGTGGGGGTGGGGTGTGGGGGCTGTGATGGTGGGTGTGGGGGTGGGGGGGGTGAGGGTGGGGGGCAGCGACTATGGGGGAGACCGCTCGGCATCTTCCCAACAGTGCCGCATATAGCGACGCTACTCAGGCAGTGACCGGCAGACTGAAGTGACAGGCAGAACATCAAATTGGCTCAGGAACTACCTAATGGGGAGCGGAGTGGCACCCTTGCAGTGAGGTGCCAAGTGGTAAACAAGAACAAATCTCGTACTACGGAAGGCGGGCGGGGGGGGGGGCGGGAAAGGGCTCCTAATTTCTTATTTCTCTCCTATTTTCCAGCCTATTAGGCTCCTCCCTGAGCCTGAGCGCCATCATTATTGACTCAGACATACATCCACTACGGGCCTCACCATAGCCCGTGCTACTTGGAACTTCTTGTTCCAGGTAGCGAATCTTTAACAACATTGACTCAGTCAATATATTCTCGCAAATGAGAAAAATTAACGAAATGAGTCAAGGCAGAGGTGGACATTCCAATGTTTCAGAACCTGGACAATCTTCCAAGCTGGCCAGACACACGAGTGCTCAGCTTCAACCATCCACCTCCCACTAAATCGGAAAATAATGAGATTGTGAAAAGAGTACAGGAGACTAATTGGTCAATAAACAGTGTAAGGGGACAGGTCGTACCAAGAACAGGAGACGACAGCAGGTTAAAAATCGGGAGACTAATATGAGCTGTAAGGATGAACTTAGATAATTTATTGAGAGGCTATAGTGGTGCCCGTAGGCCGGTGTCCTACAAGAACCGGCCGGACTATGCCACACAAGACCCGGCCGGACTATGCCCCACAAGACCCGGCCAGACTATACCCCACAAGACCCGGCCGGACTATGCCCGACAAGACCCAGCAGGACTATGCCCGACAAGACCCGGCCGGACTATGCCCGACAAGACCCAGCAGGACTATGCCCGACAAGACCCGGCCGGACTATGCCCCACAAGACCCGGCCGGACTATGCCCCACAAGACCCGGCCGGACTATGCCCGACAAGACCCGGCCGGACTATGCCCGACAAGACCCAGCCGGACTATGCCCGACAAGACCCGGCCAGACTATGCCCGACAAGACCCGGCCGGACTATGCCCGACAAGACCGGCCGGACTATGCCCGACAAGACCCGGCCGGACTATGCCCCACAAGACCCGGCCGGACTATGCCCGACAAGACCCGGCCGGACTATGCCCGACAAGACCCGGCCGGACTATGCCCGACAAGACCCGGCGGACTATGCCCCACAAGACCCAGCAGGACTATGCCCCACAAGACCCGGCCGGACTATGCCCCACATCATTGACATAGTGCGTCTGAATGCAGCGTGTCTTGCTAAGCTGTCCAGACACGACAACACTGTATGACCGGAATGCTAAACGCATACCCTCAGTCACTCTCAAGCTCGTCTCACACCTCTCAGTCATCCCATTACTCCTCTCACCTCTCCCCCTCACATAGCTGGACTGAGAGTAAAGACTGAAGAATCTGGATTGAGAAATCCTTACCTACTCTCCGGAAAAGCATTTCCACTGCCATTTAAGTGCTATTGTATTTATAGTGTTCGAAGGTTGCTGATGGCATTGGCTTCTGTTATTTTTCCTGATCAAATCATTATGTGCCGCCTTCCCTCAGAGACGAATAATTTTATAGAGCAGCTTTATGCAAATTTAAATGCTCTTAAGAATGGTAGATTCAAGTGGCCATGTTCTTATTGTTTCTGCCTTTGACAGCCCTCTTGTGACTTTGAAGTCTCCAACACCAACTGTTGTTTGTTGTTTAAGATTCGCTACCTGGAACAAAAAGTTCCAAGTAGCACGGGCTATGGTGAGCCCGTAGTGGACTTTCAAAAAACACCAACTATTCCTCATCTTCAACAGATGGTAGACATTGGAGTTTTGCAGAATTCTCAGCTATATTGGTGTTGCATTTATTGAGCTTGCAGATGTCTCAATTAAGACTTCATGCCTCTCCCACCTCCAAGCAACGAATTGCCCAACCACTTGGGCTGGGCGGTAGAGCAACGGTCTCGCTTCATGCAGGTCGGCGTTCAATTCACAACCATCCAAGTGGTTGGGCACCATTCCTTTTCCCCATTCCATCCCAGATCCTTATCCTGACCCTTTCCCAGTGCTATATAGTCGTAATGGCTTGTCGCTTTCCCTTGATAATTTCCACCCCGCTATTCATAACGAGACCCACAATCGTTAGCGAGGTATATGCTTCGTTATTTCCAACAATAATTCTGTGTACTATTAAGTGTAACCTATTCCCGTGGCCTTTCTCCTGTTGCGTTAATAGTTAGAGAGAAACGTCTCTGGCCAGGCTACGTACTGGCCAGACATGCGTAATTCCTGAACACTTACTGGAACACAGACCTGTACTCTGCTGTCAGTATTGGAGTGTTCCGTTTAGGTGCTCACATCCTAGTAGAATGCTCTGATTTTCAGGATGATTGGAAATTTTTGTTTTCCCTTGTGTTCTTTTGACCAATATGTATCCCTCGTTAGAGCTCTCGATAATGCAGGCGATGAGTCACAATAACGTGGCTAAAGTAAGTTGACCAGACCACACACTAGAAGGTAAAGGGACGACGATGTTTCGGTCCGTCTTGGACCATTCTCAAGTCGATAGTGATCGACTTGAGCATGGTCACTATTGACTTGAGAATGGTCACTATTGACTTGAGAATGGTCACTATTGACTTGAGAATGGTCACTATTGACTTGAGAATGGTCACTATTGACTTGAGAATGGTCACTATTGACTTGAGAATGGTCACTATTGACTTGAGAATGGTCACTATTGACTTGAGAATGGTCACTATTGACTTGAGAATGGTCACTATTGACTTGAGAATGGTCACTATTGACTTGAGAATGGTCACTATTGACTTGAGAATGGTCACTATTGACTTGAGAATGGTCACTATTGACTTGAGAATGGTCACTATTGACTTGAGAATGGTCCAGGACGGACCGAAACGTCGTCGTCCCTTCACCTTCTAGTGTGTGGTCTGGTCAGCTCTCGATAAATCAAACTTCTTTAGCACTGATTGGTCTAAAATACTGGCAACTTGTTAATACGGTGTAACTTGTTAATACGGTGTAACTTGTTAATACGGTGTAACTTGTTAATACGGTGTAACTTGTTAATACGGTGCAACCTAACCTTTGTCAGCAATTTCTTTATCCTGTGTTGACTGATTTTTGTCCCGCCTTGAACCATGTTGGTCTTGCTTTGAACCATGTTGGTCTCGCCTTGAACCATGTTGGTCTCGCCTTGAACCGTGTTGGTCTTGCCTTGAACCGTGTTGGTCTTGCCTTGAACCATGTTGGTCTTGCCTTGAACCATGTTGGTCTCGCCTTGAACCATGTTGGTCTCGCCTCCAACCCTTATCTCATTCTTCTAATACTTCAGGCCAAGTCTTGTCCTACAGTACTGAACGGGATTTTAACTCTCGATCTTCTTTAACGTTTGACCTTCATTAAGTGCTTCTTGATGATCTGGTTTTTGCTCTTTTTTAATTCTTTGTTTGTACATGGTTTTCGTAGCTTCTTAATAGGAAATTTTACCTTCCTTTTTGTATTTTTCCATCACCATCTTTAACATCTCAGTCTGGAGTCCGCTCAATGTTTGCTGAAGGTTTCGACTAGAGACTCGTGCAAGCAGCTTGCTCTTCGACACCTTGGAGTATCAACCCCAATCTGCAAGTGTCCCAATGGTGTTCATCTTGCAAGGAGTCGTGACCAGCCTGGTGCCTCGCTGGAAGACCGATTCATCTGGTTCATGGTCCTGTAAATACACAACGCAACTGGCTCTATTTTCCACTTGTTACGACTTGTAAGAAAGTTGTTACATCTTGTTATAACGTTTTGATGACGCATTAGAACGTTGTTACAACTTGTAATAAAGTTGTTACATCTTCTTATAACGTTTTGATGACGTATCAGAACGTTGTTACAACTTGTAATAAAATTGTTACATCTTGTTATAACGTTTTGATGACGCATTAGAACGTTGTTACAACTTGTAATAAAGTTGTTACATCTTCTTATAACGTTTTGATGACGTATCAGAACGTTGTTACAACTTGTAATAAAATTGTTACATCTTGTTATAACGTTTTGATGACGCATTAGAACGTTGTTACAACTTGTAAGAAAGTTGTTACATCTTGTTATAACGTTTTGATGACGCATTAGAACGTTGTTACAACTTGTAATAAAGTTGTTACATCTTGTTATAACGTTTTGATGACGTATTAGAACGTTGTTACAACTTGTAATAAAGTTGTTACATCTTGTTATAACGTTTTGATCACGCATTAGAACGTTGTTACAACTTGTTAGGGTGTTAAAATACGGTCCAAAGTTGTATCAACGTCGTAGTTTCGTCGTGTCACATTCATATCCTGTACATTTAACCCAAGACAAAAAACATTTTTCCCACCCACTCAAGTACCCCGGAGGATGACCTCTGACCCCTAGACAACCAGACCTTGTACCGTCAGGAGCGCGTGTCACCTGCCACAGGTCAAGGGGTTGACATTTGGAATGGGGAACCAAAAGAAGGATATTGAGAGTGCCTCACAAATTAACATTCAACGAGAGGAGTAGAGGTCGTGAGCCTTTTGGGAGCCACTCTGGTGGCGTGTAAATATTGTGTTAATTGACCCCCACGTCAATATGCAAATACAAGAAAGTCAAAGGGAAGATTTCTTGTTGTGTGGCTAAGGTGAATTCACTCTCTCTCTCTCTCTCTCTCTCTCTCTCTCTCTCTCTCTCTCTCTCTCTCTCTCTCTCTCTCTCTCTCTCCTTATATATTCTTAACATTTCTATTACTACTACTATTAACAATGACACAAACAATAAGAATATTAACAAGACATTGTCAATAACAATAATTGTAATCTAAATAATTCCAATAACAATAATTAAAATAGCCAGTAAACAATATACAATATTACTGTCAATACAAGTAAGGTAAGCACTTAGCTTGTACACAAAACCTCAAAGGCAGAAACATTCCGAAAAATAAACAAAAAGACTTTTTTTTTAAGTCTGATTGCAAACAGGATCCTTAAGATGATGTCCAGCAGCCTGCGTTTCCCAGCCAACAGGTAACGTAGCTACATCATTCATTAACATTATTACGTTGTTACAAATGGTGTAACAACGTATACAAACTTCGTAAACTACCGTTACGAATGTGTGTTTGGTTGGTTATTTCAGCGTTATCACTTGTGCCTTAGTGGAGTCAAAAGCATCCTCCATAGGTCATGGATAGTTCGATAACGAATGGCTGGTGGTGGGAAAGGGGGGGGGGAGCGATAACGATATCAACATGGGATGGACCGATAACACAAAATCCCTTCTGGTATGCTGTGTCATGTTGTGCTGTGTCTTCTATGTCCTGCCTTTATCTGTTCTTCTATGTCCTGCCTCGTACTGAGCTATAGGTTAAGTTGACTTATATGTTATGCTTTGCTCTATTTTACGCCAATCTGTTCTACTCTTTAAAGACCAACATGCAGGACGGAACAGTGGCCAACATGCAGGATGGAACAGTGGCCAACATGCAGGATGGAACAGTGGCCAACCTGCAGGAACAGCACCATCCAGAACAAGATAGAGAGATCCTTATAGAACCGGACAGCAACATTCATGGGTCATGAACGCCAGAAGAACGTCCAGAGACCAAATGTCCATTGCAAAGGCTGAGAGGAGGAGGAGGAGGGTTTCCTGAACGGCGGTGGATGGAAATCAACAAGACAGAGGAAGGTATATATAGCCACGTAGGGGCATAGAAGAAGGGAGCAGTGCAGGGCAGGGCAGGCCAACCACCCTGCGCATGAAGACAAGAGAGAGCAGAAGCAGGTCGCAGGTCTGCTGGCCAGAATAAGTACCTCCATCCTGGGGCTCCGCGCGCACACACACCGGGTGATTCACGACTATGATTCTGGACCCGTAAATCACTGTACCTTTGTTCACGGCCGGCATACCCGAGACCCGACGTCCGCCCCTTTGTTACGGCTGGGCTAACTTGCTGTGCTTTATGCTGGCCGATTATCGCTATTAGTGGACTGTGTGTGTGTGAGGTTAGTGCCGTGGGAGGCCGGACGGAATGGCTAAACAAAGGCCAATGAAGAGGGTAAAAAGAGGCCATTGGAAATGAGTTCGATTTTGCCATTTATCGAAAATTTAGTTTGGATTGTTTCTGAAGAAAAAAAAGGTTATCAAATCATACACTAAGATTATGGTTGGGGAAATTTGGTTGAGTGTATTTTTTTCTGGTAATTTTCTTAATAACCAGGAGTCACTGAAGTTTGATGCATTACCTTTTTTGTTAATGTAACACTTACCTCTTCACCAAGCGACTCTGAACGACCCTCTGTGCACCAGTCAACTGTGAAACAACACCCTCTGTGCACCAGTCAAATGTGAAACAACACCCTCTGTGCACCAGTCAACTGTGAAACAACACCCTCTGTGCAACAGGCAATTACCGCAGCAACATTTCCCCATTCAGTAACTATCAAAGTTTCAGCGTTTAAGTGAAGCGAGACACTTCGAGATCCCCAAGTAGCGTTTACCTCGCGAGGTTGAGTAAAGTAGAAGTAGAAGTCATAATGTCTGGTGTAATTAGCCCCTTCTAATCATATAATTTCAACTTGTCAAACGAGAACGAATGGCTGAGAACGGAGTAATTGGTAGAACAAGCGAGTTTATTTCCAACATTATAGTGTGTGTGTTTTAGAAACTTGTGCCAGTGAATAATTAATTGATTAATGATTAATCTTTGTATGTAGACAGGAGCTGCCTCGTATAGGCCAATAGGCCTTCTGCAGTTGCCTCTATTCTTATGTTCTTATGCAGTGAATATAAATGGAGTACATGTGCATGTAAAAAGCCTGTTGACCTACGCAAGACAGCTCCTATTTATATTCACCCAAACTCATCCATATATATGTCTAACCTGCGCTTGAAACAATCGAGCGATCCCACCTTTATTATGTTACCCGGTAATTGGTTCCATAAATCAGCAGCCCTATTACCAACCCGGCATTTAGCCAGGGATCTTCTGGACCTAAACGTACCCAATTTATATCCACTGTTTCGTCTTTTACGTTGTGATGATACATATATTTACCCAAAAATGACCTTCCTTGGAACACCACTAAGATAGCTGTAGCTGACTACAGTAGCCATTGATTGTTGCCGCCGAAGGCAGCTAGTTTATTGTACACCCCATACTCATCCTGTGAGCGGTAGAGCAAAAGCATTACAGAGGGCACAAAAGGTCTTTATCAGACCTCATCTTAGATTCTTACATAAACAATTTCATCTATCCTTCACACCTTATAGTTACAATATCAGCTAGTTACAGAGAAAGTGCTATTTCAAGAGCTATATATTTACAGTAAGTCATCATACATTAATGGTAGGTCTTATCGCTAATACATAATAGTTTGACCAATGGGGATATTACAGAGTCATAGGGGAGCTTCTATCTATTAGCTGTAACATGTATATTATTATTAATATTATTAACATCATATAGCTGACGACCCGCTGAGGGAGTGGCAGTACATTCTACTAGTTTCACAGAAACACGGAGAATGATGGTTTCTTCAATATGAGAATTGTTGAACTTCTTCAATGTGTTCATCAAATCATCTCTTTATTATGAATAGTAATGGTGGGTATGGATTACTGATCCAGGTACTCGGGTGACTCCTGTGTACACGGACTCAGTTAACTTTGTTGTGCATGTCTTGACTTTGTTCCACCCGACATGAGAATTAGAGCCTCCTTAAGGCGAGGTCTCGCATCCTTCTTGAAACTCTAAGTTAATCATTCGTCTTGATGTCTTTGGCTGAACGAAAATCACAACTACGGGATCACGGTTGACCTCTTGCGTCAAAAATAGCTTCACTCAGGCACTCCCTGACGATGTTTCTCTCAGAATGTTCGGTAATATGTTGATTGTGTGTGCCTACATGAACATGTTGGACTGAACGGGGTGAAAATAGCTTGAGCGACATCATCTCTTTGTATTAATACGTCACTTATTTAAACTATAATTTCAACAGGGTCAGACTCCCTCTCCCTCTCATCAAACACTCCCTAACACTAAGCCTCCAAGGAGACATGTCTGCGGGATGATGAATCACTGTTCACTGCAATAAGTAGGACAACTTGCCAGTATAACAATATTCTATATTCATATTACTAGCAATAGAGGCATTATTTAGATGCATTGATAACAGGTTCAATGCCCGGAACTTCGTGCATAATTACAGCCGCTTTAGGTAAGATACAGTTGCTGTATCTACTGTGTAAGCACTGTAGCATGTTTCTTTGCCTGTCTTTTAAATGAATTATTATTATTTTTATATTTGAGGATGCTGGTCATGATTGTGTAATCTTGAATGATCTTCATTTCTCTTCCTGTGAAGGGAGCAGATGTGTAAAAAAAAATGCCCCTTTTACACAATAGGTGCAACTATTAATAAAACACACACACACATACACACAACAGGTACAACAAGGCTATTAGAGGGGGCATAACGAGCTAAACCACACTCCCCCCTGTACACACTAAAGGGAAAGCCACACACACACACACACACACACACACACAACAGAAACCTGAAAAAAAATCCACAGTTTTTAAACACGTTGAAAAATAAAAATTAAGCACATTAAACAACGTGAAAAGCACGACACAAACACACAAACCTCCCCCAGCAAAGTCTAGCACAAAAGAATTTAAATGTTAACACCCATAAAATATTTAATTAAGCGACTAAATCACTGACCAAAGAGTCATTCAAACAAAGCGGTAGAGACGTCGACAAACGTAGTCAACACTGCTCATAACTCCGTACAGAGAACACTCTAACCCGCAGTGTTGTACTGGGGGTTGTAGTAGCCCGTAGTGTTGTACCGGGTGTTATAGTAGCCCGTAGTGTTGTACCGGGTGTTATAGTAGCCCGTAGTGTTGTACCGGGTGTTGTAGTAACCCGTAGTGTTTTACTGGGGTTGTAGTAACCCGTAGTGTTGTACCGGGTGTTGTAGTAACCCGTAGTGTTTGTACTGGGTGTTGTAGTAAACCCGTAGTGTTGTACTGGGTGTTGTAGTAACCCGTAGTGTTTGTACTGGGTGTTGTAGTAACCCGTAGTGTTGTACTGGGGGGTTGTAGTAACCCGTAGTGTGTACCGGGGGTTGTAGTAACCGTAGTGTTGTACCGGGTGTTGTAGTAACCGTAGTGTTGTACCGGGTGTTGTAGTAACCCGTAGTGTTGTACTGGGGGTTGTAGTAACCCGTAGTGTTGTACTGGGGGTTGTAGTAACCCGTAGTGTTGTACTGGGGTTGTAGTAACCCGTAGGTTGTACGGGTGTTGTAGTAACCCGTAGTGGTGTACTGGGTGTTGTAGTAGCCCGTAGTGTTGTACGGTGTTGTAGTAACCCGTAGTGTTGTACTGGGGGTTGTAGTAACCCGTAGTGTTGTACTGGGGGTTGTAGTAACCCGTAGTGTTGTACTGGGTGTTGTAGTAACCCGTAGTGTTGTACTGGTGGTTGTAGTAACCCGTAGTGTTGTACCGGGTGTTGTAGTAGCCCGTAGTGTTGTAGTGAGCGTCAAGAGGCAGTATAAAAACACAATGGTTCTGTTAAAGCTGCAGTATTGGAACGGTAGAAGTGTATGGCCTCTGTTTATCAATACCAGGGCAGAACACCAGGGCAGAACACCAGGCCAGGTATTGACGCTGATTGGCCAAGTACTCACCTAGTTGTACTCACCTAGTTGTGCTTGCGGGGGTTGAGCTCTGGCTCTTTGGTCCCGCCTCTCAACCGTCAATCAACAGGTAGAGAACAGGTCAAGTGGCCAGGTACTGACGCTGATTGGCCAAGTGGCCAGGTATTGATGCTGAATGGCCGTGTACTCACCTGGTATTGACGCTGTCTGGCCAAATGACCAAGTATTTTGTAGCAGTAAACATATTAAGTAATTTTAAATGGAAGAAGTTGAAGAAGAGATTAAAGAGATGATATACAATTTTTGCAGTCGATGAGTCACAATAACGAGGCTGATGATATGATGACCAAACCACACACCAGAATGTGAAGAGACGACGACGTTTCGGTCCGTCCTGGACCATTATCAAGTCGAATATCACATGACTTCATAGTGGTCCAAGACGGACCGAAACGTCGTCGTCTCAATCTTCTGGTTTGTGGTCAACGTACAATTTGCATTAAAATTTGACACGTATATCTTGAGGTTATCTTGAGATGATTTAGTGTTTAATAACGGTACAGGTTTGGCATTGTTCACCAAAAACAATAAAACGCAGTTTGACATGTAGGTTTGAGAAGAGGTGATTAAACTTGCCTGGCTGCATAAGAATTCATTTGTTTTTAGTTTCTCTTTTAAACTATTTGAGAAAGGAGTCTTTAATGTCATTAGGGAGGTCATTCAACAGTCTGGAACCCCTTGATTTGCAGGTCATTTATCCTTTGGTTAAGTCGCACTCTTAAAATATCAAAAGTATATTAGTTTCTTGTGTGGTGCGGTTACCTTGCGATGATTCCGGGGCTTAGTGTCCCTGCGGCCCGGTCCTCGACCAGGCCTCCTGGTTGCTGGAATGGTCAACCAGGCTGTTGGACGCGGCTGCTGCTCGCAGCTTGACCATATGGGTTATTTTACAGCTCTCTAGGAAGCGCTTAAGGTCAGGATTTATTTAGCATGATAGTTCAGAGTTATATAGACAGTTCTATAGAGTATATATATATATATATATATATATATATATATATATATATATATATATATATATATATAGACTTGACAGGATACACAGTGACTTCATTTGAAACACATTTAAAGATTTCAGTAAAGGGAGATGAGTGTCGACTAGGGCTGGAGATTAATATTCTAATTGCTGATTTATGTTGAATAATTAGGGGTAGAAAGTAATATTGGGTATAGGACCCCCGGACACAGATACCACAAGTGATATATGAATATAGGATCAAATAATAGTGTTACCAGACAGGGCGAGGCATGCCCTTGTCTTATTTTTTAGAGATAATATGCCTACTGCTTTAGAATGTGTGTTGCTCTCTTTAACATATGGTATTGGGAATTCGCATGACCAATGTTAACACTGAGAAATTTCCCATCTCCTCTGTTCATTACTCACGCATTGGTAATTCTTAGGTTAATTTGATTGGTGAACTTATTACCAAACCAAATGTAAAACGTCTTACCAATGTTAAGGGCGAGTTTCTTAGCAGCTACAACAGATGAACTTGACTTTGTTAGTACAGTATTCACCGTGTCATTTACAATGTTGTAAATGACACGGTGTTAATGGTTAACAATGGTTAGGATAGGAGAAAATGAAGGTTGTGTCATCGACAAATAGAACTGGCTTGAGGTGTTGAGTGACCATTGGAAGGTCACTGAAGTTAATGAGAAAGAGGAGTGGAACAAGCATACTGCCTTGTGGAATAGCAGTGTTAATTGGCAGAGGGAGAAGGGAAGGGAACTATCAGGGGGGGGAAAGCGCCAAGCCATTACGACTATATAGCACTGGGAAGGGGTCAGGATAAGGATTTGGGATGGGATGGGGGGGTGGGAAGGAATGGTGCCTAACCACTTGGACGGTCGGGGATTGAACGCCGACCTGCATGAAGCGAGACCGTCGCTTTATCATCCAGAGAGGGAAAGTAGCGTTATTCACAGGAACATACTGCAGCCGAGGTGAGATTACAGGTAACAAGAGAGTAAGTAGCCTCTGACTCCTTACAGCGTTCCGGGTTGATATGAGGTCATTGTGGTTAATGTTGTGACGTCACTATGATGTCACATACTGCGCATCTTTGTACAGGTTCTTATAGATACTACTGATATTATCCAGGCGACGCCCTTCCCCAGTACTGTGTACGGGGAACCAGTATGTTGTTGTTGTGTTAAAGATTCGCTACCTGGAACAAGAAGTTCCAAGTAGCACGGCTATGGTGAGCCCGTAGTGTGAAGCAGTAGCTCGCACGCCCACTACTGTTTTTCAGAACGTCTCTATTACTCTCTATCAGTCCACCTTCGTCCCGTTTTCTTCCTATTGCTTTGTTTATAGTTCTTAGTTAGCCGTTGCCCGCGTGTGCTCGCGCGCGCGCGCTTACCTATCTGTCTGTATTTTAAGGAGTAAGATCTAGCTCCAATGGCCAATGGCTCTTTCAGGAACCTGGGGCCAGATTCACGAAAGCACTTACGCAAGCACTTACGAACCTGTACATCTTTTCTCAATCTTTGGCGGCTTGTTTCCAATTATCAAACAGTTAATGAGCTCCGAAACACCAGGAGGCTGTTTATAACAATAACAAACAGTTGATTGGCAAGTTTTCATGCTCGTAAACTGTTTAATAAATGTAACCAAAGCCGTCAAAGGTTGAGGAAAGATGTACACGTTCGAAAGGTCTTTCGCAAGTGTTTCGTGATCTGGCCCCCAGGTTCATTTACGTCTCTGGTTTCGTAAGGTTTCAATACCCACAAAAGATGCTGTGAGTGGAGGCGGCTTCTACTGCCTCCTCTTTCATTCTACTCTTAAGGCTCTACTTGCTTTTCCTACTTCATCGTGCCCCTTCATCACTACCCCCTACCCCCTCCTACACACACACACCACAACACACACACACACACACACACACACACACACACACACACAGGTCCTTGCGGCCGAGTGGACAGCGCTCTGGGGTCGTAGTCCTATATGGGTTATTTAGGAAATCTATTATAGTTCGACAGGGAATCAAATTATTATAGTTCATTCCCTGTCGAGACAGAAACAAATAGGCAAATTGTCTTCACCTGATAGCCTGTTCTCCCAAGAGTAAATGGCACTGAGAGTTCGAGAGCTAATAAGGGCGGGGTCCAATAGCCCCCAGCTCGATCCTGCAGGTGCATATAGTAAATACACATAGACTTTTCATATGGTGGTAAGTGGTAAATCGACTTTTTATACCGAAAATATGCAAATTAGTGAAAACGGCGATTGGTCAAATTTTGCCCAAATTGACCAGCAGTTTTCAAAATACGATTCCTATATGAAATATGACTCT
>WNGS01163002.1:9524883-9550085 GCA_020271785.1 Procambarus virginalis | reverse complement strand
CCTACCTAACCCATGGGTTGGTTTAGGTGCCAAGACCAATGTTTTATTGTACACAGTTGTGCCAATAACACATGTGTGCGGGCACTAAGATTTACATAATATGTTGGGAGTACTCTCAAGGATTGTGGAAGCCTGGTCACCCTAGGATTGCTTGTCTTGTAAACCATTTATATATATATATAATATATATATATATATATATATATATATATATATATATATATATAATATATATATATATATATATGAACTGAAAACTCCACACCCCAGAAGGATTCGAACCCGCCAGCCAGGAGCACTATGCAACTGGCGTACCCGTACCTTAACCACTCGGCCAACCGTGACTGTACAAAAGACATTGGTAGCCGAGGGTTATTCCCCAACGTCCCTACGGCACTTGGTGCTGTCGGGACGTTGGGGAACCCATACTGAACTTAGTATGGGTTCGTTGGCATCGAACCCATACTGGGTTCGATGCCTTATACAGGCAACACAAGCGGGTCGTGGGTTAGTATCAAAGAAATGGGTACAAAATCATTAACTCGAATCCGAATTATTATTTTTTTGGTTAATTCCTTAATTTTGTACTATATTGCAAAACATCATGCACTGATGTCAGCAAAATTAAAAAATCTAACTATCATACTTTCCGTAATAGGCCAATATGTATTAATAATGTCATCAACAGTGGGTCCTCTACCATCGTACCTCCTCCTAGCCCCCCCCATGATACCCCCATGTCACCCCCCTACCCCCCCACTCCAAGAGAGTCGGCCACTTAATCGTACGTCTGGAGTGTGCAGTCTACACGCTGGTAGTGATGCATATGTTCACGGTCTACAGAGACAGAGATTGAGAGAGACAGAGAAATAAAGATGGGGTGGGTTGGCTTACGTTAGGATGCCTTACACGTAATCATTATTTATAGCTATTTCTCACAAATTTCATTGCATTTTTTTTTGGTGGAATGGCACCGGGTCAATGCAAGCACAGGAAAAGCTTGGGATGACCAGCTCACCCGGTCTATCCGGGCATCGCTGGTCACTTGACTGACGGGTATCCAGTCAAGTACATGTATATAGTCACTGAAATTTAATGTAATCATGGGAGATGTACCACTAAAGATATCTTTTATATGCGGGCGACATCGAAACGACTAGGTTTATCGGCTGTAAATCATTGCCACAGTTGACACATCATAAAGACTGGGAAGCCCCTTGGTCACGTCTCCTTGTACACACTTGGAGGTTACGAGCCATGTCACTGGTACAAAAGCATGGTGATCTTGGAGGAATTGGGCTTGGAGGCTTCCAGAGGGTTTGGGCTTGCAAGTCTGGGAAACGTTTGGGCTTGGAGGCGTGGGGAAAGGAATTGCCCTGGAAGCAATGATAAAATATGGGATGCAGGCTTGGAGAGATTGGGGTTAGAGGTTTGGGAAGGGGTAGGGTTTGGCGGAGTGGGATTATCTACACATACACGAGGCTCACCATAGCCCGTGCTTCTTGCCCAGCTCCTGTGCCAGGTAAGTTACGGGCTCACCATAGCCCGTGCTACTTGGAACTTGTTCCGAGTAGCTGAATCTATAACAACAACAACATCTACACATAACATCACCCCCACCTGGGGGTTAATACGCCCCCCTTCCCCCTTATTCATGCCCGTGCCACCTCTTGGGTGGCACAGTTTGATCTTCATCAACCATTGATTGAGCTTCATCAATCAATCAATCCCTTCCCTAGGGGTAACCTAGACATGCAAGACTCTGCTTGGGGGCTACTTGAACGTGCATATAACTCCTCCTGGAGCTACCTGGACCCGCCTAAGGCTTGATTAGCTTATACAGCAACTTTCTCTCTGTCATGTTTATACTCTTGATGTATAAGAGTTGGTGTACTCATCTCCCTATATTGTTATCTTTTCTATTCTGGCTACTTTGTTACATCCCTATTCTGCATACCTTCTGTTGACCAGACCACACACTAGAAGGTGAAGGGACGACGACGTTTCGGTCCGTCCTGGACCATTCTCAAGTCGATTGCATACCTTCTATTACATCTGATGCCTCTTTTTAACTATGAATGTAGATTTACTTGCAGTTTCAGTTTTAAGGCACCGAAGCATTACTGACCAAGACCGAGGTGGACCAACAAAGAAATGGTAAATTTTTGTAATATTGTAATATAAGCAATGAATGAAACTGCCCCAGAGCGGCTTTCCGCAGGACATAGACTTGCTAAATTAAGGACGTGTGATGTGCAAGATGATTGCTATTCATAGTGTGTGCTTGAAGCCCTTTGTAGCATTCTCAAATGTTTGATGTTTTGTCATAAGCAAATTACAGCTGTTCTACTGGCGGAGGGCCTTTAGGCCCATAAAGCCCATCCGCCCCTTCCTATTCTGGCTACTTTCTGCTATATTCATATTTTGGTTACTTTCTCTTGTCCATTCTGGCTTTTAAAGAAAGCTTCTCTGCTGTTTCTGTTGTTTCCTTGCATTCTTCCCTCCTGGTTTTTTTCTGGCCACTTTCTCTCACGATATTCCTCTTATACTAAGATATATATTGTCTTCTGACACGATCTTCCTCCCGGGGTAAGATGCATCTTCTCTTCTTAACCAACTAGCGTCAACAAGAAAATCACGAAATGCCTTTAAGATTTTTTTTGTACGGATTATTTAGACACAAATCTCATGAAAAAAAGATCATGCCAGAGGAAAGAGAAGGGACACACTCGTGTAGTATTCGACTTTTGGTATGGGAGATTTGAACACCTTGCTCTTATTTGGTATCGAAGCTTCGAACACTAGCATACTCTGGTTTTCTAAGTTCCGTACACTTCACACTATCTGGTCTCAGTGCTCCGACCACCTAGCCGAAGACCAATGTCACCATATGCTGGGCAATGTCGTTTTTAAGATATCACATGTACTCTGTACTCTAAGATATCAAATGTGCTTTAAGATATCAAATGTGTTTTAAGATATCAAATGTACTTTAAGATATCAAATGTGCTTTAAGATATCAAATGTACTTCAATCCATTTTCAACGTCGTGGCTTACACGACAAATGCACTTCAGTATGTTTCCAATGTCTTTTTAACACGACAAAGAAGTCTAACAACACGTTTCTATAGTAGTTTTAAGCACTAGAGCCCAACAATAAGTTTTCAAATTCGTTTTAAATCCAACAAAAAGCAATTCAACATTTTTCCAACGCCGTTTCTTACTTCAAAAGAATGCCCATCAATCGTGGCTATTAATCAATTCATTAAAACCCGCCGAAGTAATTGATAAGAAATTGCCTAATTAAGGATCGTGTGGGCAGAGCTTCCACCACACTCTGCAGCTGCCAGAGATATAAACCTTTGATCCTTATCACCAAACTAAGTAATTAAGTCATGACAATTTATTAACTCAACGAGCAGTGTAATAGTAGCTTGAACCCGGTACTCGCTGGGGAAACATAGGTTTAGCAGACACATGTATAAAATCTCTATACAATGTGTCATTGTATACAATGACTTTCAATCACGTTTGCAAGTCCCCAGGACGGTGGGTCAATATCTCCCCCTGTTCTGCTCCCAAGATAAATTGTAAATTGTAATTGTAAACCCCCATTATATTACAATTTACGGGTAATTGTATACCTCCATTATCATTGTATTTGCCTGTATGTTGTGGTTCTCCATTATAGTCCCTGGTGGCGAAGTGGTAACACTTTCGTTCCGCGCTTCTGCGAACCCTTTGGTCTGGGTTCGAGTTCTGGCTAGGAAGGATTAACTGGGCGCCAATCCTTATAACAGCTCGCTCCTGTTCACCCAGCAGTAATTGGGTACCTGGTTGTTAATCGATTGACGGGTCAAGTTCAAGGGGAAACTAGTAGGGTAAGGTTTATCATGAGCTATGGGAAGGGAAAGCTCTCAGCCAGCTAACAGGAGTCAGCAGTCGTCTGCTCCTGTACCCACCTGTGTGTAAAACTAGTAGGGTAAGGCTTACCATGAGCTATGGAAGGGAAAGCTCTCAGCCAGCTAACAGGAGTCAGCAGTCGTCTGCTCCTGTACCCACCTGTGTGTAAAACTAGTAGGGTAAGGTTTACCATGAGCTATGGGAAGGGAAAGCTCTCAGCCTGCTAACAGGAGTCAGCAGTCGTCTGCTCCTGTACCTACCTGTGTGTAAAACTAGTAGGGTAAGGTTTACCATGAGCTATGGGAAGGGAAAGCTCTCAGCCTGCTAACAGGAGTCAGCAGTCGTCTGCTCCCAAGTGTGAATAAAACAAGAAAACAGTTTCAGCTTGTTAGGTTAACTCTTGACAACAGCTGAAGACAGCACAATGCACTCTCAAGAATGTTATATATCGTGCGTGTACCCCAGGAGTTCACGGTCAAGATTCATGAATCATTCATCCATTCATTTACGAAACGTGTACATCTTTCATCAATCATGGCGGCTTTGTTTACATTGATTAGTTTATGAACCCCGAAGCGCAACGAGGTTATTTTCAACAATAATAACCTTGGGTTGTGAAGTTTCAAAGGCCGAAAACTGTTTAAATAAATGTAAATAAAACTATTGTGATTCCTCAAAGCTGAACAGGTTTCGTAAGTGGGATCTTCTTCTTATCTTGACGTTATCTTGAGATGATTTCGGGGCTTTTTAGTGTCCCCGCGGCCCGGTCCTCGACCAGGCCTCCACCCCCAGGAAGCAGCCCGTGACAGCTGACTAACACCCAGGTACCTATTTACTGCTAGGTAACAGGGGCATAGGGTGAAAGAAACTCTGCCCATTGTTTCTCTCCGGCGCCTGGGATCGAACCCAGGACCACAGGATCACAAGTCCCGCGTGCTGTCCGCTCGGCCGACCGGCTCCCCTTAAATCATCTTAGATTTCATCATCAAATCAAATCAGTTAGATTTAGAGCATCATCAAATCAATTAGAATTAAGCACCCCCCCCCCCCCCGGGATGCTTAAATCCCGGCCCCAGAGACGCGGGTTCGATCCCATTCCACAGCTCCCGTATTTTCTCACCTCCGGAAAACCATCCAGCTTCTATTGGCAACCAGAATGGACTAGCAACTGTAAAATGGCTTGCAGAGCAATCTCTCCACGTATTACTAATAGGCCACATTTTATAGGCAATGGTAAACAACGTTACAAATGCAGCCTGCTATGAAGGGTAACGGTTCATAAATATCCACGTTTTCTATGCATCGGACTCGAAAAGTTAGGTGGGTTGCTTGGGTTAGCACGTTTCTGGTTAGGTTAGTAGGTTGGATTTTTGACGGAGTGGCAAATCAAGAGACCCGGCTGAGTAGACTCCTGCTGTTTAGAAGCATAATGCAGTGTCGGATGACGACTTCGTGAGGACCTAATTAGGTCCTGGGAAGGGTAATTAGGTCTCGGGAAGGGTAAATTAGGTCCTGGGGACGGTAATTAGGTCCTGGGAAAGGTAATTAGGTCCCGAGAAGGGTAATTAGGTCCCTGGGAAGGGAAGTCAGCTCTCAGGACCAGACGTCTTAGAGGAAGGTGTCAGCAGTGGATGTCAATCTTTTAAAGCCGCGTCTGATCTAAACTCTGACGGATATAATGCCTCATTATGGCAGTATATGTCTCATAATGGGACCAGTTGGCTCATACTGGCAATAGATGCCTCATACTGGCACTGTCTCTCATACCGAGTTCCGGGGTTGACCTCGAAGCTGGTGAAGAAGGGCAACAGGAACCTCCAACCCCGAAGACCGCCGTGGTCGGGCCGGAGAAGAACCGGGTTGGAGGTTCCTGTGCCCTTCACCACCTTCGAGGTCACCCCGGAACTCACAGTTCCTGCGACGGCGCTGGAACCAATCGTATTGGCGTATGCCTTTCCATTGGGGACTTTCAGTGCCGTGGAGAGGGGGGGGACCTGCTGCCTGGGTAACAGCTTCTCCCCCGAATCAACCTACCCTGGCTTTGCGCCCTGGTGAGGCCACTCCAGACCGACAACCAGAGCGCAACTCCATAGTCTCCTGAGACTCATGGATGCCTACTACCATACTGACAGTAGACATCATACAGTAGACAGTAGACATACTGACAGTAGACATCATACAGTAGACAGTAGACATACTGACAGTAGATGCATCATACTGGCCCTATATATCTCATACTGCCAGTACCGACCTCATAAAGTCATATATACCTCATACTGGATTTACATACAGCATATCTGAGAGAAGATATATACCTCATGCAATGAGATACAACACACCTACATAGGTTGCTGTAACGGCGAGAGAATACACCATGGACGGCTGTAGTGGAAATTGACCAATTCGTTAAAAATGCGACGTAATAGTTAACCTTAAAGCCCCTTAATACTGACGCTTTCTATCCATTCGGCTTCTTGATAGATCATGCGGATTACGAACGCATGTGATTGGGTAAAACCTGTAGACATTATAGGCTGGTTGATCACAGGAGCGGAGTGGTCGAAGAAGGGCTTGTAGGAGAACAGTTAAGAAAAGGTTTTCTCCTCCGTTGACCTTGTAACTTCTGAGGTTACGAAAACACTGGTATCTTGCTACACCTTGTGCACGAAAGTGTGGCTCTGGTGTAACACCATAAGAACTCACATTATGAGTTTTGGGAACGTGTCTAGCTGCTGCTCACAAGATGAATATCACCACGACTCACATTATGAGACCTGAGAGAACCACGTCTGCTACTCACAAGATGAATATCACAAGAACTCACATTATGAGACCTGGGAGGACCACGTCTGCTACCTCACAAGACGAATATCACAAGAACTCACATTATGAGACCTGAGAGGATCACGTCTGCTACCTCACAAGATGAATATCACAAGAACTCACATTATGAGACCTGAGAAGACCACGTCTGCTACCTCACAAGATGAATATCACAAGAACTCACATTATGAGACCTGGGAGGACCACGTCTGCTACCTCACAAGATGAATATCACAAGAACTCACATTATGAGACCTGAGAGGACCACGTCTACTACCTCACAAGATGAATATCACAAGAACTCACATTATGAGACATGAGTTCACCTGTGGCACTCACAAGCCCATCATAAACCGCGGCTCTATTTTTGTTTAACAGTCTAGGGAGCGGCATTCAGAGTTCAAGTTGAGAGGCATCACGAATCTACAAGTCGTGGTGCTGAATATATTTCAGAAACCTAGAAGAGAAGAAGAAAAAAATAATAATTGCATTCGCCTTACGGTTACGACAATCATTAGAGTAACTCGTTGTTTGTCTATCGAGAATTTCGGGTTCAAAAGAGCAGGGGGAGGAGCAGCCTGTTGAGTCAATGACGCTACGAGTAAGCACAGTAAAGGGAAGATCCCAGAGACTTGTTTTTTTTATATTTAAGCTTCCCCTGTGGGGTGCCCCTTGAGTATGGAGGTGTTAGGGGAGCCTCCCTTATTGTAGGGTGCTCGTAGCTTGATCGATATTATATATATATATATATAATATACTATATTATATATATATATATATATATATATATATACTATATATATATATACTATATATATATATATATATATATATATATATATATATATATATATATATATACCTGCATTTGGGTGAGGTGACATGTTACAATGGTTTGGGGTGAGGTGAGAACACAGAACACGAAACAATGGGTATAAGCTAAAGGAAGAATAGATCTGTAACTGCAGAAGGGCCTATTGGCCCATATTTCTTGATGTTTCTATATTGGAGCGGAGTCTTGAAGTGGGTAGAATATAGTTGTGCGTTAATTGGCTGTTGATTGCTGATGTTGACTTCTTGATGTGTAGTGCCTCGCAGATGTCAAGCCGCCTGTTGTCGCTGTATCTATCAATGATTTCTGTGTTGTTTGTTAATAATATATATATATATATATATATATATATATATATATATATATATATTATATATATATATATATATCGATTTGCTCCTAAAGCGAACTCCAGAAGACTAATAACACTTCCATTTGATTTTTTTCCTTGTGGTGTTTATTGCCAAATAATATATAAATGGAACTTCGAGTTTTTCAACTACCAAACTCATGCAGCTGATTTTCAGATTATAAATATGACACAAATCTGAATGCCGAAGATAAAAAAAAAATGGTGAATCAAGACCCAAATATTCTAATCTAATTCTAGTTCAGTGAGCCTGAAATTACGAGCCATGAATATGAGTGAGAGTAAATCTTGCCAATTACCAATGGGGGAGAGAGATGATATGATGCTCGACTCTCAGAGATGAAGATGATGAGAGAGGGAGGTGACTGGTGGATGCTGCTGGGAACACCACACTTACCACTTACCACAGACGTGAGCTGAACACTGAGAACCGAACCCTACCCCCCCCCCCCACCCAAATGTGAACACCTCTCTATCACTGAGTCTCCTCGGCTATCATATTTGGCAAGCTTTAGCCTGCGTAAATCCGATGATATCGACAAAAATTGCTGCCGATGCTTAGATAGTGACACTCATAGTGAATGGGAAGGTGTGTTGTGTGTGTGTGTGTGTGTGTGTGTGTGTGTAGCCTGAGCCGAACGGCCTCCACAGAAACGCTACATGAATCCAGATTTACGCTTGGCGCCGTCTGGTGGAGATGGGGGGAACAGAGGAGCGGTAGAAAACGTGCCTTCAAGCACTTACTGGAGGCGGCTAAGGGCGAAGGCTCGTTACCCCGGCACTGACACGACCAGTGAGCAAAAATTAGTTGTGTACACAGCCACCGACGTGACCTGCTTTAGGTTATAATGTTTAGCCCCGAACACAGCACCATGAGAGAGGCGCCTTGGGCTGCTAGAGGCGGGTTCACTGACTCCTTGAGGCGAGGTGCCATCAAAATATGTTAAGCGCGACCAAGCCCACGTCCCTAAATGGTACATGAAGATGACAGAGATGCATAATGGCGACAAATGAGGCTTCTGTGCTCACTAGGCAGAAAGGTGCGAGGCTTCGCCCGCTCACCCACCTCCTATGGCTCGGTAATATAACCACGTTTTCAACAATAACAAAACACTAAAATCCAGAACTTCATTCGAAGAAGAAAAGCCCACCAACAGTTTAGTGCTAGTAAGTCTTTAGCAAAGAATAAGGTTATAAACTTGTTGCAGAATACTTATATCCTGGAAGCTATCACTTGCTATCTTATCGCAGACGATATAGCGCCCATTGCATATATACGATACACGTTAACAAGCTGATATATAATCTATAATCACAGGGGTTAGGGATATCCGCTAAACTAAGTATCTCTCTCGAAAAAGATTTACATTTTACTTCGACAGTCGCGTCTAGATAGCGTGTTTGTTATCTGGGATAGTGAGGTGGTGGTCAGGAACTCAGGTTGTGTTGGCTGGGATTGTGCTGTGTGTTGGCTGGGATTGTACCATATATTGGCTGGGATTGTACCATGTACTGGCTGAGATTGTACCATATACTGGCTGGGATTGTACCGTATACTGGCTGAGATTGTACCATATACTGGCTGGGATTGTACCGTATACTGGCTGAGATTGTACCATATACTGGCTGGGATTGTACCATATACTGGCTGGGATTGTACCATATACTGGCTGGGACTGTACCATATACTGGCTGAGATTGTACCATATACTGGCTGGGATTGTACCGTATACTAGCTGGGATTGTACCATATACTGGCTGGGATTGTACCATATACTGGCTGGGATTGTACCATATACTGGCCGGGACTGTACCATATACTAGCTGGGATTGTACCATATACTGGCTGGGATTGTACCATATACTGCCTGGGATTGTACCATATACTGGCTGGGATTGTACCGTATACTGGCTGGGATTGTACCATATACTGGCTGGATTGTACCGTATACTGGCTGGATTGTACCATATACTGGCTGGATTGTACCGTATACTGGCTGGGACTGTACCATATACTGGCTGGATTGTACCGTATACTGGCTGGGATTGTACCATATACTGGCTGGGATTGTACCATATACTGGCTGGGATTGTACCATATACTGGCTGGGATTGTACCGTATACTGGCTGGGATTGTACCATATACTGGCTGGGATTGTACCATATACTGGCTGGGATTGTACCATATACTGGCTGGGATTGTACCATATACTGGCTGGGATTGTACCATATACTGGCTGGGATTGTACCGTATACTGGCTGGGATTGTACCGTATACTGGCTGGGATTGTACCATATGCTGGCTGGGATTGTACCATATACTGGCTGGGATTGTACCATATACTGGCTGGGATTGTACCGTATACTGGCTGGGATTGTACCATATACTGGCTGGGATTGTACCATATACTGACTGGGATTGTACCGTGTGGAGGCAGGTCCCGTTATCACAGGCAGCGATGGGAACCACAAGAGAGACTTTAACAATTAGCCTCCAGGCCCAACAATTAATTAAACTCAATCCATTGTTAGACCAATAGAATAATTTTATGAAGAGCAATCTACACAACACATGTTCTCAGGTTTGCAAATGACACCTGCTCTAACTACGCGTTGCACTTTGCAATTTTACATAACTCGTTTATGACCAACCCCCTCCCCCCCCCCTCCAACACACACACACACACACACACACATTGAGGTTGTTTACAGTGGTGGCTCGTTGTTGAGGTTGCTGCAAACCAGGTGTAAACAAGAGTCAAACCCGACAGGTGATTCCGATTGCTTTAATTACCTGGTTTTCGGCTCAAGCTTCACCTGATTTAGATCTTTGTATGACATCTTATGGGAAATATGACTCTTTTGGGCGTTATTCAGGGTGAGTGCACGTACTTGGATCTTTAAATTGCCACATTTTGTAACGAAAATTTGCAAATTAGTGAAAACGGCGATTGGTCAGATCCTGCCCAAATTGATCAGCAGTTTTCTATATATATGCAATTAGCAAAATATGCAGTTTAGTTATATGTATTTTTATTATTTGTTTTCTAGACTATTTGTATTAGCTCTTAATAACAATGCAGATAAGCACATAATAGAATTTTATCTATTAGGATTTCAATTATTATTATTATTATTATTATTATTATTATTGTCAATAAAGTGTTTAAAATCATTGCTGTTAAATTCATTTGCTTGTGTTTTTCCTCTGTACAGAAAACTGTGCTAATGTGAATCAAGGATTTTAGCCTGTAAATTATATATTTCAATGAAGAAATATACATTATCTAGGCGGGACCAAAGAGCCAGAGCTCAACCCCCGCAAACACAACTAGGTGAGTACAACATGAATGACATCCGACATCCATAATTTGTGGCGTCCAAATTGATATTTATATAAATATTTTTTGGTAGCCGGTTCGAACACGCGTTTTGGTCCATCATCAATGGCGGAGGAGATGTTGGTGGGGTATTAAAAGTATCAACACAAGACAGAACACGAAACAATTGGTATAAACTGGATAGGTTTGGATTTGGGAAGGACTTGGGTAAATACTGGTTCGGTAACAGGGTTGTTGATTTATGGAACCAATTACCACGTAACGTGGTGGAGGTGGGGTCCCTCGATTGTTTCAAGCGCGGGTTGGACAAGTATATGAGTGGGATTGGGTGGTTAAAGATAGGAGCTGCCTCGTATGGGCCAATAGGCCTTCTGCAGTTACCTTTGTTCTTATGTTCAATGTTATGATTTCAAGGCATTGCTTGCGATTGATTTTGCTGCTGAAACGTCGAACTGTAGTTTACGTTCATAAGGCTGTAACCGAGTGGGAATGCTTGATGATAATTCAGAGGTCTGTTATGGCAATCTTAGTGTAATTTGAAACGATGCATTAACCAAAATATGATATTTATGAGGAAATGTTATTCAAGAGGATCGAACTTACATTCATGGACTTCATTTATCATCCTTCCCCTTTACACATATCCTCATTATATATCTAACTGTCACAGTTATTAAGAACACAAGAACAAAGGTAACTGCAGAAGGCCTATTGGCCCATACGAGGCAGCTCCTATTTATAACCACCCAATCCCACTCATATACATGTCCAACCCACGCTTGAAACAATTAAGTCCTTTACACCTTTCTTTTAAAACCATGTTATGCAGAGGTTAAGGAAACACAACACCACATGCCTATGTCTACCTCCCAGGCACGTAGCACGTAGAAAGTAGCACGTAGCACGCCTTCAAGTCCACGTGCCGTGCTTGCACGAAGTGTTCCTATACCTGCTCACTAAATGAGGAACACAGTCACGTTTATGTAATTTGTACTGACGAAGCTTATCTCACCTGCAAGCTGCAGCTGCCCCTCTCTTGACTGAGAATGCTTATTAGGACAAAGATATCATCTGGCTTGGGTCGTTGCGGGGAGGGACGCGAGGTTACCTTATCTGGCGGTTACCTTGCGATGATTTCGGAGGCTTAGCGTCCCTGTGGTCCGGTCCTCGACCAGGCCTCCTTGTTGCTGGACTGGTCAACCAGTCTGGTAGTGGTGGTCTGGCTGCCGCCATTTCTACCGTCTATTTACGTCTGTAAAGAATAATTGGTCGTTGCTATCTTACTGCCAGTGTAAAATACCTATACTGGTTGAGATAACTTTCTGGCGTTGTCTTGCTTGTGTTTACATATTGTTATCTAGTTATTCGTACGGGATTTTCTTGGTCTGAATTATTAATGAGGATTTCCCCGTCTTTTCAAATAAAAATGTTGAAATGCTCTGATGATTCAGCACCACTATAGTCAGATGTGACTATTAACTTGGATTTTGCAATCTAATATTGAAAACATTAGGACGAATTTTGACTATTCACTCTCCTTGGTTAACCAGATGTGAGAATGAAATATGTATTGTTTCACATATTTTTGACCACGTGTATCACGTGAAAACTCCCGAGGTTACGTAAATAATGAGACTCATTGCTAGTTGTGAGTGCTTCACCTCACCGACAGCAAGGGAACTATCAGGAGAACGCACCAAGTCATTATGACTATGTATAAGGGGAGCAAGGGAAGACATGATAACCACCTACAAAATTCTCAGGGGAATTGATAGGGTGAACAAAGACAAACTCTTCAGCACGGATGGAACACGAACAAGGGTGGAAACTTAGTACCCAGAGGAGCCACAGAGACGTTAGAAAGAATTTTTTCAGTGTCAGAGTAGTTAATAAATGGAATGCTTTAGGCAGTGATGTGGTGGAGGCTGACTCCATACACAGTTTCAAATGTAGATATGATAGAGCCCAGTAGGCTCAGGAATCTGTACATCAGTTGATTGACAGTTGAGAGGCGGGACCAAAGAGCCAAAGCTCAACCCCGCAAGCACAATTAGGTAAGTACTATATAGCCCTTGGAAGGGGTCGGGATAAGGATTTGGACGAGGGGGAGGGGGAGGAATGGTGCCTAACCACTTGGACGGTCGGGGATTGAACGCCGACCTGCATGAAGCGAGACCGTCGCTCTACCGTCCACCCCAAGTGGTTGGACTTCACCGACAGCAAACAAGTGCTGTTTTTTTATGCTTTTACTATATAAACCTACAATGTTAAATGTCATTCCTGTAGTGTGATTTGTGAATTTGTACTCACTGGATGTGTGCGCCCCTTGAGGGACTTGAAGTAGAGGAAGGTAGAAATAACCTAAGCTACTCTATCCTTTGAGAAGTATTTCATTGTCTCCATAAACGAACTTGAACTACCGAGAAGGTAAAGCCCACACTATATAATGACCAAACTACACATCAGAAGATGGAGAAATAACGACGTTTCGGTCCATCCTGGACCCTTATCAAGTCATTATCACCACACGACTTGAAAATGGTCCAGGACGGACCGAAACGTCGTCGTCTCATCTTCTGATATCTGGTTTAATCATCATTTCTTCTGTCTCACACCATATAGTATCATGAGCAAGTTCTCTCACACCATATAGTATCATGAGCAAGTTCATGAGCAAGGTCATCAACTTGCACATGAACATCTCTCCTGAGATCAAACGACACACCTTGACAAGAGATTAATGTTGCCACTGCCTTAATCCACTACTCTCACGCTAAAAGAAAACTTCCTAACATCTCTGTGACTCATCTGAGTTTCCAGCTTCCACCCATGTCCCCCTCGTTCTGTTACTATTCCGTTAAGACGCCTATTTGGGGACAATCAGCTTCAACCATCTCGGCATATAGACAAGATGACAACATTTCTTCCTAGGCGCTTTATAATACTCAAACATCAAGGGTGTAATCGAAGGTCACATCCTTTTTTCACAAAACCAGACCATCACTATATATATCCTGACAAACACTGAAGTATATATAATATATATACACTGTATATGACGAAGAAATCGTCATATACAGTGATAATGAGAGATTGGACATAGCCAATGCTCCTTCAGCTTAGTGCAAGCTTTCTAACACTCTTAATGATGACCACTGAAAGCCTTCGACTATCTCTACAAGATTGTCACAACCTCCGCAAGGCTATCACAACCACTGAAAGCTTGTTAATACCGTTACAAGCTACTAGCTTATTACAAACCCGTACAAGTTTACAACAACCCGCACAAGCTTACAACTGCCACTACAAGCTTACTACTACTACCACAACAACAGCCACACGCTTACTTCTACCGCACCAAGCTTAACTGACATCACCATACAGCAATAACATCGTCTACGATATATCTACTGAATAGCCAAATGAAATTCCATTCAGTTGCGAGGTGGAAGTCTGAAGTTATGTGATAGCCGCCTGGAATTGGGTGTCCCGGTGGTGGTAGGTGTCGTTATCGGTGAACCAGCGGCAATACTGGCAGTAAACCACAGAGGGGGGAAAAAAGTGGTTTACCGGTGCGAGGTTCTTGGCCTGATCTCTGGACTTCATTCTCATCTCTTGCTTTTCAGTTTCCCCTCTCTTGAGTCCATCTCTCTCGTTTTCTTCGATGTTGTAAGCATCGCTAATAGCATCTTCTCATTCGTTAAATATCTCCTTTTCTTACGTCTCTCCACTCGTAATCTTCCCTTCCAGCATCTGTTCACTCGTAATCTCTTCCCTCCCAGCATCTCCTCTTCCCCCTTCCATCCTATCCACTATCCACTATTCGCATATATGGAAATTCTCAACCGATCGAGTTATTTCAAATATTCTTTCCATATAGTATTGCGTGTTAATATTCCAGCTTGGATACCTGACTACAATATCCTGGCGTGAGGCTCAATTATTAAGGATTATTCTCGTTTATCACTGACTTGAATAAAGTCTTGTTGATAGACTTTAATAAAGTTTTGCACTAAAACTGTTTATGTTGTAAAAGCTTTACAACAGCTTTGAACACTGACGAAATCAAAACAAAGTGAAAAAAGTGGGATAGCAATTGTGGCATTGTATAATGATCCCTTTTGTATAAATGGTTATCACGTCTCAAGAAGTATCAGTAAAAACTTTGGTCTTATATTGACACTGCAACCGTAGTGATGATAACGGCAGGTGTTGTACAGTTGCAGTGGCTTATCAAGATTTATAAAGCTGAGAGGACGTGATCAGACCTGAGGTACACATGAGAAAGTGAAGCAAAACAATCCCCCTATTGTACTAGTAGCTTGAATACACTCGTATACAGAACAATCCCTGATATACCAGAGGCTACACAACTGGAACTCATTCGTACACAGAGCACATGTCGTGGCAGGTGTAGTAGCAGGTGTAGACGTGTCAGGTGTATAGTTGGAGGTTGTACAACCACACCAGCAACAACAGCAGCTTATTAAGAATTTATAGAGAGTCAGGTGTAATTATTGCAAGCGATTGTCGCCTCACGGTACTCAATTGCATTTCGAAGGAGTTGTGGGTCTGCAATATGGCGGTGACCTCAATCACGCGGCCGTCGTGATGGGGTCAACTACGGCACAAGAGAGAAAAAAAAACTATATCCTCATTTGCCTCTCATCTGGAGTTGCCAAGACTGACAAAGAAAAAATTTGTTTAATGTTCCAATATAAAGAAAATCTTACATGTAGTAAATCTAGATTCTTGAGAATCTAGATTGTAAATTGGCAATTTATTTGTATACTATTACGTGGCAACTCGTCCTCGCAAATTCGTATAGTCAATATTGACTTATTAAATACGTGCATAGGTGACATACTAAACATAATAGTTTACCTTGAAAAGCTTCATAGAAAACACCGACCTTACCTAACCTTGTTAGTATGTTAAGATAAGCATCTTATAGCTTCGTAATTACAATTGTTACTTAACCTATTATAGGTATACGTGGAGGGTTGGCCGTGTGTGTCTGTCTGTCTCAATCTATCAATCTGTCTCACAATAAATATTAATCTATTTATCCATCTATTCATTTATCTTCCCATTTATCCACATATTGATCCATCTATCCACCTATTGCTCCATCTATCCATGTATTGATCCCTCTAATAATCCATCCATCCATGCATTGATCCATCTATCCATCTATCCACCCACCTGTAATCATAGTGTGGTTAACGACCGTCTTCTGGAAGATAACGGGAACCATCCACAATAGCCTATCCCATTGCCTCTACTGTCCTGTCATTTCCTGTCCCCAAACTCCCCCAGCACATCTCCTTCCCTTACAGGTAAAGTTATCCCCCCCTATCATCGCCCCTTAAAATCTCCCTTTCGTCCCTTACAATCTTCTGTTATCTCATTTATTCCCTAGTCTCCAGTCAAATCCCCTCAAGACTAGTTTTTTCCCCCTGTATTCCTCTGTCTATTCCATTATTGCCTCTAGCCCCCCTTTTCTGCCCCATTACATTCATAACTCTGTTCTTTCCCTCATCTCTGTTCCTATTAATTTCCCTGTGCAACTTTTCTACCCGAAAAGGTTAACTATTTCCTCCCTCTATTACGATTTTTTATCCTTCCCTTTTCAAACCCTCTCTCTCTCTCTCTCTCTCTCTCTCTCTCTCTCTCTCCTCTCTCTCTCTCTCTCTCTCTAAAAAAAAAGTCACGGTTGAAATTTCAGGTTGAGAGGAATTTCCTGCGCTAAAAAAAAATATTTCTTGACGAAAATTGTCCCCCAATTTTTTTTTTAGTTTACTGTGGCAACTATATAAGTGAAGATGATGCTAGTGACAAACGGTGATTGTGCAACACGCTGCAACGTCAATTGTTTGCAAGGGATCATCTTCTCAGCCACCATCCCCTTAAACAATTTTTGTTCGCCTATTTGAAAGATTGTGATTTCCCTTTTTTTTTATAGCCATGACATCAGGAGGATATTAGAGCGCTTTTGTTTAGGGATTCTATTAGCCATCAGTAATTCCACCCACTTGAAGTTTGGTGTATTTGTCTGACGCACAAATGAACTCCTGCCTCTAGAGCACCAGGTGATGAAAGCAATATAATGGAACACGACAAATAACCATAATTTGACACAATAAAAGAATTCACTTCTCATTAACTACGGATATATTGCCAGTCCCTTTCCCCCCCCCGTTCGTGTATATCCGGAGCAGACTGTTGTTTCTCCATCAGGCTGGTCTGGGAGCATTCATATCCTGCACATGTCTGCAGCCAGAGAGAGAGAGAGAGAGAGAGAGAGAGAGAGAGAGAGAGAGAGAGAGAGAGAGAGAGAGAGAGAGAGAGAGAGAGAGAGAGAGAGTCTACAGGACAGTTTGATCATTATATCGTCTGAGGAAACGATCATTACGTAGGAAAAGAATATTAGCTCCTGCGTGAAATTTCGTATATATATATATATATATATATATATATATTATATATATATATTATATATATATATATATATATTCGTTTTAAAAAAAAGTTTAAAAGCAAAAATGCGGCAAATATTCTAACTTGCATGAAATTATAAAGACAAATATTTGCCCACACTAACTGTTCTAAGTAAATACTGTTGTCATTTTCTATGTTAATAAATCGAAAATCTACTCCGCATTTTTTCGCAATAAAAGTCCAGCATTATAAAGGGCGTCGCAGTGTAACAATAGCGTTCGTGCATACCTGCGTAAACTTTCACAGGTGTAACTAAGAAGGTAGAATGGAGCTATCTTTTGTTTGCGAGTGAAATACGAGACTTAACTAGTCTGGCGAGGCGTCATATCGCTCTACCATCAAGAGATACGACATAGTTAAGGGTCTGCATAATCAGTGTTTTTGGGGAAAAACAATCTGAGTATCGCTTGGACTTCGCTTGACCCTCCACCGTCCTCTCCAGCATTATAAAATCAATCTTATCTACTGATCACATCTTTGGGGCAAAGACCGTGCTACGATACGCCGTTCGGTAAGGTCTGGATTCGGGTGCTTTTACATAGAGCTTTGACATTTCTGCTTTTGCCTCGTGGCAAGACGAATTTTCAGATAATTCACAGCAAAAGCGTTCTTTGTTTACATAAAGGTTGCAGGCTTCTCAAGTCTTTACAAGAGGGATGATGATGCTGATCTCGGCGCGAAGGTCCAATTTCCGGTACCTTTATCTCGTTGGTGAGCCTTAAGGAGGGTTCAGGGCAGCGGGTTTCCTGATTGGTGGAGGTAGGCGTCTCACTCAGAAGGTAAAGTGAGTTTCGTAGATTATCATCAGAAGCCGAGACTTTACAAGTCAGACTTCCCCGGTTTTCTAACATTTTTCTGGTGTTCTCTGAGAGGCATAAGAAGAGGAGATGAAGAGAAAAGGAAGTAAGTCCACTACGGGCTCACCATAGCCCGTGCTACTTGAACTTTGTTCGCAGTAGCTGAATCTTATACAACATAAGAGAAAATGAGGGCATCGAATGAGAGGTGCAAGAGGAGATATTAAAGAGTAATAAGGAAGGAGGTAGGTAAAGAGGTAAAGAATCGACTGAGTGAGGAAGAAAGGGAGGAAATATCGAGTGAGGAAAGGAAGGAAAAGAGTTGAGAAGAGAGTCAAGTGCTTCAATTAAGGTAAAAAGGCTACGAATAGAGAAGAGACAAATCTTTCCGATGAAAGGGTTTGTGTGTAACATCCTGCAAGTACCACTCTTAAACAATCACTCCACCCGACACAAGCCATTATGAAACTGAACGAGACACAACATCCATCTCGGGACACATTAAAAATCAATCTTGCCTAGAGTTCCACAAACCATTTCGGCTCGACATTCGAATGCTTTTAGCGGGCGCAAGATTGGCTGGCTGGCTGGCTGGCTGGCTGGTTGGCTGGCTGGCTGGCTGCCTGCCTGCCTGCCTGGCTGGCTGACTGGCTTGCCTGGCTGGCTGACTGGCTGGCTTGCCTGACTGGCTCTCCCACAGAAGATAGCATCTTGTCTCCCACGTAATAATGGCTCTAAAATGCGATAATCCATCTGTTGGTGTCGACTCAGTCTCCCTAAATTACTAAACTATGTAATTATGATTATCTTATCCGATCGTGTTATCGTATGACCAACTATAGATAGTTTATGATGGTCGGTTTGTTTCGGTTATCGAACGTGTAAACATTATCTGAAAATGCTGGTGATTAAAGAGAAAACATAATGTGTGTATTGAGTTGTAAAACAATGTTATATGTTTAACAGCTCACACAAATATTGCCCCCACCAGATAAACTCATCAAAGGTGAACTAATTTTTAAACGAACTACTATTTAACTATGTCTTTTTTTCTATTATTAGTCGAAGATCGTATGATTTATGAAGAAATTGTATTATCAGCTTAAATCCCCAGCATCTTAATTCATGGTACTCTCAGACAATAGACCGAGACTTAATTATTTGCACAGGCAATGACCCCCTAAGAAAGCCCTGAGCTCTCCACCTCGCAGACACACCCGCTAGCTTCTGTTGTTGTTGTTAAAGATTCGTTACCTGGAACAAAAAGTTCCAAGTAACACGGGCTATGGTGAGCCCGTAGTGCCTTAACTAGCTTCTGGTTCACTATCCGGCTTGACATATTTCAACCACAAGTACGCCTCCACAGCCGCTCGAGGAAGTATTTCTCGAAGAATGAGAGCACTGGGATACGCTTTAATGAGGTCACAATTGGGCAACGTTAGACGAAAAACTGGAGCTACTGAAAATGATGTAATATTACCACAGTAGTAAAGGTCCGTTTTCGACTAGACTTTTATGCAAAACACTTCGAAATCAATATTTAATGACATGTAGAATGCTTCAAAATTTACTGGAAGGTGAACAGTCAAGGATGACACAGTAAATGCCACGAATGTACTCACCTAGTTGTGCTTGAGGGGGGTTGAGCTCTGGCTCTTTGGTCCCGTAGCCTGCCACGCGGCTATGGGCTTACGGGCCGAGCATCACAATCCTGTCTCTAACACGTGTAAACGACCAGACTCAAGAAATTGGCTCCTTCATAAATGGAACCAATTTCACATAAATGTTTGCAGACAATGCAAAAAACAAATAAGAGGTCAAGACGGAGGGAATTCCTTGCAAACGGATCTGGACACACTCCAGAATGATTAGAAAGATAACTGCAAGAGTTTAATTCATCCAAATAAACAGTTTAGAACAGAACTACAGTCCCCGTGGTGTAGTGGTAAGACACTCGCCTGGCGTTCCGCGAGCGCTTTGTCATGGGTTCGTATCCTGGCCGGGGAGGATTTACTGGGCGCAAATCCTTAACTGTAGCCTCTGTTTAATTCACCAGTAAAATGTGTACTTGGTTGTAACAACGATTCTTCGCGGCGGGGATCGTATTCCAGGGACCTGCCCGAAACGCTACGCGTACTGGTGGCTGTACAAGAATGTAACAACTCTTGTATATATCTCAAAAAAAAGTTATGAGGATTGAAAGAGGAATGAGAAGACGAATGAAGAAATTGAGAGGAATGAGGAATTGGGGAATGAAGGAGGTGACAGATTCCTGCATCAGAAAAAAAAACAGGAGAAAGGCCTGGATGTAGATCTCACCCAGAGTCTACCCTGGAAACACAAACCGAAACTGTCTCTATTTTCCGCTTGTTACAACTTGTAATAAAGTTGTTACATCTTGGCTTAACGTGTTTATGACGTATTAGAACGTTGTTACAACTTGCTATATTGGTTGTTATAACTGGTTAGGTGGTAAAACTTGTTCGAACGTTGTACCAACGTCGTAGTTTCGGTGTGTGTGTTTGGCGGGATAATACCTCAAACACACATTGGCACAAAAATATCGGCAATATACGTCACACTTGACCACCGTCAAAGTGTTCTTCAGAAACGAGGACAAAGAATCTTTTCTTGGGGGCGCAAACACATCTTATGTGAGACCCAATGGTGAATAGGCGTCCTTGGCATGGAACCTTGATACCTGGTTGATGGGGTTCTGGGAGTTCTTCTACTCCCCAAGCCCGGCCCGAGGCCAGACTTGACTCGTGAGAGTTTGGTCCACCAGGCTGTTGCTTGGAACGGCCCGCAGGCCCACATACCCACCACAGTCCGGTTGGTCCGGCACTCCTTGAAGGAAACAATCTAGTTTCCTCTTGAAGATGTCCATTCCTGAAGATGTGAACCTTCATCTAAAATGCAACAAATCAAAAGAAAAAAAGGTTCAAAGACATCCAACAAGATTCGTTCTTGAACTGAAAGGTCTTGAGCTACTCTAAAAGACTTCGAGAACTGGACCATAAGAAAAGAGGACAGGTCACATTTGATTCTTACACTTGACACATGAGTCTTAGAGGGAATTGACCAAAGAGCATTTTTTAAGAGTTAGGGACAGCAGGAGGAGGAAATCAGGGGGGGGAGGGAGGGAATTATCAGGGGGAAGCACCAAGCCATTACGACTATATAGCACTGGGAAGGGGGACAGGATAAGGATTTGGGATGGAATAGAGGAAATGAATAGTGCCCAGCCACTTGGACGGTCGGGGATTGAACACCGACCTGCATGAAGCGAGACCGTCGCTCTACCGTCCAGCCCAAGTGGGCGGGGGAGGGGAGGAGGGAGTAATAGACGGAAGCTGGAGGCGCCCGTGAGACAGATGTGTGACAGGACAGGTTCTGTACACATTACACACACAGATCACACTAACGTGATGCATCAAGTTGTCACAGTTGTCATGTTCTGTGTTGGACCCGTCAATACGTACAATAGGTTAGACGAATAGGCCACAGAAAATATATAATTTGTAAATGCGATAAAAGAAAATGTGGACCGTGCCATTATAGTAATCGAACAGTGTTCGAAAAGCGAGGATGAGTTCATCCCTGCAACCACTACAATCGGAGTACACACACACACACAGTGGACGGTTGAGAGGCGGGACCAAAGAGCCAGAGCTCAACCCAGCAAGCACAATTAGGTGAGTACAATTAGGCGAATACATACACACACACACACACCCACACACACAAGACCGTCAGTAGTTTTCAAAGCATTATATGACAAAGAGTGCTGGGAAGACGGGACACCACGAGCGTAGCTCTCATCCTGTAACTACACTTAGGTAATTACACACCGCCTTCCTTGCCTTTCAAACAGATAAAAGATTATATTTTTGGCTGGGCCAGAGAGCAATTGGTGATAGCAATCTTACGTCATATTTTCTGAGATGTTCCCCACCAATCAGATGCCACATTCCCTCGTGTGTTCTTCTCCCATAACATCCACGTTCGGAATGTCTCGAGAGAATAATCCTACGAAAATTTATGACTAGTTTTCTATCGGTCACAGACGCAATTGTAATTCAGACAACATCGCGCTTTGCGCTCTGCGCCAATAACGGTCAATTGTGGTAAATGATGCTAATCTGCGCACACGGCTCACTACCTTTATCTTGTGTGGTTTATGCTTGTGTTTCACCGTAAATTGGTTGAGGAGGTCGTGTACGAATCGTCTCGCGACCCCCTAACAAGGAATTAACGCCCATCAGATTACATCAGTTTCCACTATCGTCCAAAACGAAATATTTCAGATCCAAGGAGTGACCTTATGACCCCTGCTAAAGGTCACTTGTTAAGTGTCGGGGCGGTCACACCGCAGAAGAGTCATTAGATATGAGAATAAGAATTAGCATTTATGACTTACACACACACACACCCACACACACACACACACACACACACACACACACACACACACACACCACACACACACACACACACACACACTGATGGTAACGATGTCTAAGTGACCTTGGAATTGGGAATGCTTATCTTGGGATCATCTGCCTCTTATCTCTCCATGTTCATTGGTGACTGTGTTAACCTCTATAACTGAAGTCTGTCTGTGTGAGAGAGAGAGAGAGAGAGAGAGAGAGAGAGAGAGAGAGAGAGAGAGAGAGAGAGAGAGAGAGAGAGAGAGAGAGAGAGAGCTGAAGAGGGAATTATCAGGGAACGCGCCTAGCCATTACGACTATATAGCACTTAGAAAGGATCAGGATAAGGATTTGGGATGGCACAGAGGAAAGGAATGGTGCCCAACCACTTGGTGGACGGTCGGAGATTGAACGCCGACCTGCATGAAGCGAGACCGTCGTTCTACCATCCAGCCCAAGTGGTTGGCCGGGGGAAGGGGGGAGGAAGGAGAACCAGTAATTAAACGTGTCTTAAGTGACCTTACAGTGAGCCTGTAAGCATTATATGCAACAACGTTAACCTTAAATGAATGTAAATGTTTAGCTCAAGAACACTAAAAAAAGTTATTTCTAATATCTCTTTCTGATATATGTGTGTGTGTGTGTGTGTGTGTCTGTGTGTGTGTGTGTACTCATATAGTTGAACTCACCTAGTTGTCCTTGCCGGGGTTGAGCTTTGTCTCTTTGGCCTCGCCTCTCAACTGTCAATCAACTGTTTAGCTCAAGATTGCACACGTTTCTGAGCTACTCAGCTATCCATACAGCACGATAGCTCCACAAAAGCTAACTTTACACTAGCTAGCTTTTGTTGTGGTAGAAGCTAACCAACCTCTGGAGGGCTATTTAGGCACCCCCACAATGGCTCATCAACTATCTCAGGAAGGGGAATTCTCTAAGGATAAAATTAACATCATAGCAGAAACTAGCCCATAGGGAAAGCTAGCTGTATTGCAGAAGCTTAATAGCAAAAAACTAGCAACATTGACCAAACACCAACATGGAAAACTGCAACAGGCCTTTTGCCCAAGGCGTGGAAGCTCTTGTTTGCAACATTGCAGAGTTATGTTATACACGGTACTTGGTTCCATAATTCAACAAACCCAATTTCCAAACCAGTATTTACCCAGGTCTTTTCTGAAATTATAATTATCCAATTTGTATCCTTTGTTTCGTGTTCTATTCTGCTTTATATATATCAAGAACATTATTCTTATGGCCCCTTGTCTGCGTCCTGTGTTGTTACTGTGCTTCTGTTATGTAATTAGTTAGTTAAGATTCTCGTATGTAATTAGTGTATTATAATTTTGATGTAAACTTTCCCAATTATAAATGTACAATTACGAATAAAAAATGTGATTCATTTAAACATTTTCTATAATATTACCCCATCTCTTCTTTTTTGTTTATTTTATTAAAGATTTAAATTATATATTATATAAAATATATAATAAATTATATAAATTATATAAGATTATATTAAAGATTTCTAATGTTTGTTCGTCAGGAAGGTGTCTGTTTCCAGGGATTAAGTTCATCGTTCTTCTATGTTCGCGTTTGAGTCAATTTATATCCATTCTATATTATGGAGACCAAAACTGAACTGCATAATCTAACTGGGCCTAAAAAAATAATTAAAAGGTGGTTAAGATACCAAGTTGAAAAATGACGCTATATGTCATTTTCTTGACGCTTCTAGATGTGAATCCAGAGATAAGTTATGTTAAGTTAAGAATCCAGAGGAAAGGAAAGAATTACCAAGGGAAAGCGCCAAGCCATTACGACTATATAGCACTGGGAAGGGGTCAGGATAAGGATTTGGGATGGGACGGGGGGAAAGGAATGGTGCCGAACCACTTGGACGGTCGGGGATTGAACGCCGACCTGCATGAAGCGAGACCGTCGCTCTACCGTATAGCCCAAGTGGTTGGCGGAATGTATTAGGAGGATATGAAGCGATATCCCTTAGAAGGGATCTCGGGCCACCGATTTGGGATAGGACCGAGGTATAAGGACTGGTGCCCATCCACTTGAACCACGGGAGACATCCTCCTGTCCACGAGTCCAGACCATAGCCCGTGCTTCTTGCCCCGCTCCTGTGCCAGGTAAGTTACGGGCTCACCATAGCCCGTGCTACTTGGAACTTGTTCCGAGTAGCTGATCTATA
>WNGS01163002.1:9511222-9523883 GCA_020271785.1 Procambarus virginalis | reverse complement strand
CAATCACCGTTTGTCACTATCATCATCTTCACTTATATAGTTGCCACAGTAAACTAAAAAAAAAAATTGGGGGACAATTTTCAAGAAATATTTTTTTTAGCGCAGGAAATTCCTCTCAACCTGTAATTTCAACCGTGACTTTTTTTTAGAGAGAGAGAGAGAGAGAGAGGAGAGAGAGAGAGAGAGAGAGAGAGAGAGAGAGAGAGAGAGAGAGAGGGTTGAAAAGGGAAGGATAAAAAATCGTAATAGAGGGAGGAAATAGTTAACCTTTTCGGGTAGAAAGTTGCACAGGGAAATTAATAGGAACAGAGATGAGGGAAAGAAACAGAGTTATGAATGTAATGGGGCAGAAAAGGGGGGCTAGAAGGCAATAATGGAATAGACAGAGGAATACAGGGGGAAAAAACTAGTCTTGAGGGGATTTGACTGGAGACTAGGGAATAAAATGAGATAACAGAAGATTGTAAGGGACGAAAGGGAGATTTTAAGGGGCGATGATAATAAATCGCCCCTTACAGATAACTTTACCTGTAAGGGAAGGAGATGTGCTGGGGGAGTTTGGGGACAGGACATGACAGGACAGTAGAGGCAATGGGATAGGCTATTGTGGATGGTTCCCGTTATCTTCCAGAAGACGGTCGTTAACCACACTATGATTACAGGTGGGTGGATAGATGGATCAATGCATGGATGGATGGATTATTAGAGGGATCAATACATGGATAGATGGAGCAATAGGTGGATAGATGGATCAATATGTGGATAAATGGGAAGATAAATGAATAGATGGATAAATAGATTATATTTATTGTGAGACAGATTGATAGATTGAGACAGACAGACACACACGGCCAACCCTCCACGTATACCTATAATAGGTTAAGTAACAATTGTAATTACGAAGCTATAAGATGCTTATCTTAACATACTAGCAAGGTTAGGTAAGGTCGGTGTTTTCTATGAAGCTTTTCAAGGTAAACTATTATGTTTAGTATGTCACCTATGCACGTATTTAATAAGTCAATATTGACTATGCGAATTTGCGAGGACGAGTTGCCACGTAATAGTATACAAATAAATTGCCAATTTACAATCTAGATTCTCAAGAATCTAGATTTACTACATGTAAGATTTTCTTTATATTGGAACATTAAACAAATTTTTTCTTTGTCAGTCTTGGCAACTCCAGATGAGAGGCAAATGAGGATATAGTTTTTTTTTCTCTCTTGTGCCGTAGTTGACCCCATCACGACGGCCGCGTGATTGAGGTCACCGCCATATTGCAGACCCACAACTCCTTCGAAATGCAATTGAGTACCGTGAGGCGACAATCGCTTGCAATAATTACACCTGACTCTCTATAAATTCTTAATAAGCTGCTGTTGTTGCTGGTGTGGTTGTACAACCTCCAACTATACACCTGACACGTCTACACCTGACACGTCTACACCTGCCACGACATGTATTCTGTATACTAATGAGTTCCAGTTGTGTAGCCTCTGGTATATCAGGGATTGTTCTGTATACGAGTGTATTCAAGCTACTAGTACAATAGGGGGATTGTTTTGCTTCACTTTCTCATGTGTACTTCAGGTCTGATCACGTCCTCTCAGCTTTATAAATCTTGATTAAGCCACTGCAACTGTGCAACACCTGCCGTTATCATCACTACGGTTGCAGTGTCAATATAAGACCAACGTTTTCACTGATACTTCTTGAGACGTGATAACCATTTATACAAAAGGGATCATTATACAATGCCACAATTGCTATTCCACTTTTTTCACTTTGTTTTGATTTCGTCAGTGTTCAAAGCTGTTGTAAAGCTTATACAACTAACGTAAACAGTTTTAGTACAAAACTTTATTAAAGTCTAACAACAAGACTTTATTCAAGTTGATAAACGAGAATAATCCTTAATAATTGAGCCTCACGCCAGGATATTGTAGTCAGATATCCAAGCTGGAATATTAACACGCAATACTATATGGAAAGAATATTTGAGATAACTCGATCGGTTGAGAATTTCCATATATGCGAATAGTGGATAGTGGATGGGATGGAAGGGGGAAGAGGAGATGCTGGGAGGGAAGAGATTACGAGTGAACAGATGCTGGAAGGGAAGATTACGAGTGGAGAGACGTAAGAAAAGGAGATATTTAACGAATGAGAAGATGCTATTAGCGATGCTTACAACATCGAAGAAAACGAGAGAGATGGACTCAAGAGAGGGGAAACTGAAAAGCAAGAGATGAGAATGAAGTCCAGAGATCAGGCCAAGAACCTCGCACCGGTAAACCACTTTTTTTCCCCCTCTGTGGTTTACTGCCAGTATTGCCGCTGGTTCACCGATAACGACACGTACCACCACCGGGACACCCAATTCCAGGCGGCCCTCACATAACTTCAGACTTCCACCTCGCAACTGAATGGAATTTCATTTGGCTATTCAGTAGATATATCGTAGACTATGTTATTGCTGTATGGTGATGTCAGTTAAGCTTGGTGCGGTAGAAGTAAGCGTGTGGCTGTTGTTGTGGTAGTAGTAGTAAGCTTGTAGTGGCAGTTGTAAGCTTGTGCGGGTTGTTGTAAACTTGTACGGGTTTGTAATAAGCTAGTAGCTTGTAACGGTATTAACAAGCTTTCAGTGGTTGTGATAGCCTTGCGGAGGTTGTGACAATCTTGTAGAGATAGTCGAAGGCTTTCAGTGGTCATCATTAAGAGTGTTAGAAAGCTTGCACTAAGCTGGTTACTACTGCATAATAAATTAAATTTTTTAAATTTTGCCCCGAGGGGCGAGTTTATTGGTCAGCGCCACTCATCTTGTGAGTGCACACACCGCCATAGTGACAGTATTGGGCAGCGCCACTCATCTTGTGAGTGGACACACCGCCATGGTGACAGTATTGGGCAACGCCACTCATCTTGTGAGTGGACACACCGCCATAGTGACAGTATTGGGCAGCGCCACTCATCTTGTGAGTGGACACACCGCCATAGTGACAGTATTGGGCAGCGCCACTCATCCTGTGAGTGGACACACCGCCATAGTGACAGTATTGGGCAGCGCCACTCATCTTGTGAGTGGACACACCGCCATAGTGATAGTATTGGGCAGCGCCACCATCCTGTGAGTGGACACACCGCCATAGCAGCATGTACAACACTCCCCAATAGGAAGAAAACCCGCTGGGTTGTTCATCCTGTCACTTGTACCCAGACACAGCTGGGTCTTGCTTAACTGTCTCAAGTGAACAGCTCCTCAAACAAGAAGATTGACATTTGTCAACCCTTAACATCTTACGTTATCTTGCGGGTGCAAAATGGGGAAATCTTTTAAGAACAGTATCAATATTTGACAAATAGGGTTTTCCTAACTCAAACAATGTGGGGTTTATTATTCTACACATACTTCAGATTTCTCTCAGGTGTTCACATTCACGTAGATAGTGGTCAAGGCGGTGTCCATCACTCTCACCACAGATTCTGCAACTTCGCTGATCAACTGTTGTTTCCATTCCATATCTTCATGGATATTTGTATCCAAGACGGATTCTCGCTATTACTGATTCTCTCCCTCGTCCTCCTCCTCTTCGGCCATAATGATTGGGATTGCCAGCTGCAACCATGTTGTACCATCGTACAGATTCACTGGTTTGTGCTTCTATCCTCCTTTCCTCAGTTACCTTGTCACGGTGATGTTGCCTGACAATACCTCTAATTTGTAGTAGAGTCTTGGGTATGAAGTATTCAATATGGTCTCCTTCAGCAGCCAGTACATATCCCAACATGGGAGGGGATCCACAGAAACTTGATGACTCTTCCCTGATTGGTAAGGACTCTCACAGCTCTCTTAATTTCAGCGACTATTGCAAGATTTTCTGCCCGATTTTTACTTAGGCTTTGCAGTGCTGCTTTTGAATCGGTGCAAATCACTGCACCATTAGTGTTCCGTTCAAGAAACTTTAGCGCCATAACAATGGCAGTTAATTCTGCTTGCGTTGAAGAGGCATAGTTCTCAATACGTGCTTTTTCTTCATTTCTGCGTTGGAAAGTATTATCCTTGATTACCGTGTATGCTGCACCAGCCCTGCCATTGACAGGATTAGATGACCCGTCAGTGTAGATTTGATCTAGTTCATCTCCGGCTTCTTTATAAATTTCCTCGAGATACTTGTGCCTCATTTCTTGTGGTAACATGTTGGATTTTTTCATTGCCATTTCATTGATGATGATCTTGCATGAGTCATCCTCCCAGGGAGGTAACCTCTCTACAGGCAGGAGCTCACGGGCTTGCTCAAGCAGGTGAAGCTCTTCGAGGTAGCAGACTGATCTGTGATGCCATTTTTTGCTTCTCCTGTTTCCCCCTGAAAGTAGCACAGAGCTCAGTTTTTTCTTAGCAATATCATTGTAATGGGGATCTCTGGCTATCCTAATTGCAAGCTTAGCATTCAGCTCCTGAATTCTGCTTTTAACACTGGGAAGGGACAACTCCTCTCGTAGATTAAACGTTTTGGCAGTTCTTGGAACTCCAAGAATGATTGTCATGGCTTCATTTTGAATGCTTTCAAGCGCACATAGGCTGTGTATATCATTTTAAGCACGGCAATAGAGGCTCCATGTCCATTCCAGGTCATAGCTTTCAGTGCCCTGAGTCGACTTTTGCATGTTCCTATGAGTTGATTGAGCTCCTCTTTCTTCCCCTTGTTAGAGCCGACAGTGACGCCAAGATACCGATAGTGGTCAACCCATTCAAGTGTTACACCATTAATTTGCAGTTCTTCATTTGCTCTCCGCTTGTGATGGGAGTATGCCTTCGTCTTGTTTGTGGAGAGAGTGAAACCGAGCTCAATACATTTCCTTCCAAGGAGTTCAATGGACTGTTCAATTTTTCCAAGGTGGGAGCTTGTATTAGGACATCATCTGCATATCCCACTTGTTGTGTTCCTTCCGGAAAATCAATATTTGCAATGGCGTTCATAAGTACATTGAATAGTGTAGGGCTTAAGACTCCGCCTTGGGGGGTCCCGAGTTCCATATTCATTGTTCTGGAAACTGCTCCATTGAAGCAAACCTTGGCTTTCCTTCCTGTGAGGTAGTCTTCAACCCATTTCATGAGTCTCCCCTTGACACCCATGCATGCAAGCTCGTCTAGGATCGCAATCCCCTGTGCTTTGTCGAAGGCTCCTTTGATGTCAACAAATACAGAGTACCTAGCCGTGTCATTAGCCAAGTAATTAACTATACAATTTGCTGTGCTCCGTCCTTTAACAAATCCATTGACCCCCTCCCCTAACCTGCCTATTTTGTGCAACAGTCGGTTTAGGATGATCCTTTCAAGCATCTTGCAAGTGCATGACACGAGACTGATAGGTCTGTAATTACCAGGGTCATTAGGCTTCGGTATGGGAACAATTATTGCGTGTTTCCATTGTGTTGGCAACACTCCACTTAGGAATGACTTTTGAACAGTCATTATTAAACAGTCGTGGAGTAGTGGATTCCCAGACACTTCACACAGTGCATTGAGTATGTCGTAGGTGACGCCATCTTCACCAGGTGCTGTACTTTTACCCTTTTTCATAGCGCCCCTTACTTCTTGGGCTGTGATTGGTTCCCCATATTCGTCATCACTAGACAGTGCTCTTGTTATCCTAATCCTTCTGTCATCATGTCGCAGGAGCTGTTCCCTGCTGATTTCTGCAGGGAGGGAGGAGGAGGATGCTGCATCACTCCACTTGTAAATTAGTTCTTCAGCCTTACCCTGGGGGTCTTTGTGAGCCACAGGCCGGGCTCTGCCCCCCTTAGCTATCTGAATTGTTGCCCACACTTGTCTTGCAGATGTTTCCCGTCAATAGAGCTATGTTTTCAGGTATTTTAACTACATGCTTTTAGTAAAATAATTATAAATTATAATAATTTCCATTAATTTTTAATTACTATATGAATTTCATGTTTTAGCTTTCTGTTGGTAATAATAATAATAAGGTATTATTATATTTGGAGTATTTTTAAGTTCCACTTTGTGATATTACATATTACCAAAAAGGTTAGATCAATGATTTTAGCGTGAATTGAATTAATATTATTTATGTTATTCTTCAGTTTGGGAAGGGCGTTTAAAATTTGGTTATCCAAAGTTTATTTAAAAAAATATTTAAGGGTTTCACACGTATCACTGAAGGCTACGTTTGGCTAAAGCACTCGTTAGCATCTTCGGAAGTAGTGGCAGATGTATTTTATGTAGGTATAGAGAGTGTTGAGGTGGTTATACTCAGTATGAGGGACTGGGTATTCTTGCCCTGCATTCTCTTTGGCGGGCTGGGGCAGTAGATGTGGTGTATACTCACACTATACTCCATAGTATACACCTCGTCTTGGTTTTGTGGATGGAAAGATGTAAATGTCAACTGGGTGTTGCCAAATGATGGTGTGTTTGGTGTGAAGGACTTTGGCTATGTCCAATCTCTCATTATCACTGTATATGACGATTTCTTCGTCATATACAGTGTATATATATTATATATACTTCAGTGTTTGTCAGGATATATATAGTGATGGTCTGGTTTTGTGAAAAAAGGATGTGACCTTCGATTACACCCTTGATGTTTGAGTATTATAAAGCGCCTAGGAAGAAATGTTGTCATCTTGCCTATATGCCGAGATGGTTGAAGCTGATTGTCCCCAAATAGGCGTCTTAACGGAATAGTAACAGAACGAGGGGGACATGGGTGGAAGCTGGAAACTCAGATGAGTCACAGAGATGTTAGGAAGTTTTCTTTTAGCGTGAGAGTAGTGGATTAAGGCAGTGGCAACATTAATCTCTTGTCAAGGTGTGTCGTTTGATCTCAGGAGAGATGTTCATGTGCAAGTTGATGACCTTGCTCATGAACTTGCTCATGATACTATATGGTGTGAGAGAACTTGCTCATGATACTATATGGTGTGAGACAGAAGAAATGATGATTAAACCAGATATCAGAAGATGAGACGACGACGTTTCGGTCCGTCCTGGACCATTTTCAAGTCGTGTGGTGATAATGACTTGATAAGGGTCCAGGATGGACCGAAACGTCGTTATTTCTCCATCTTCTGATGTGTAGTTTGGTCATCATTATATAGTGTGGGCTTTACCTTCTCGGTAGTTCAAGTTCGTTTATGGAGACAATGAAATACTTCTCAAAGGATAGAGTAGCTTAGGTTATTTCTACCTTCCTCTACTTCAAGTCCCTCAAGGGGCGCACACATCCAGTGAGTACAAATTCACAAATCACACTACAGGAATGACATTTAACATTGTAGGTTTATATAGTAAAAGCATAAAAAAACAGCACTTGTTTGCTGTCGGTGAAGTCCAACCACTTGGGGTGGACGGTAGAGCGACGGTCTCGCTTCATGCAGGTCGGCGTTCAATCCCCGACCGTCCAAGTGGTTAGGCACCATTCCTCCCCCTCCCCCTCGTCCAAATCCTTATCCCGACCCCTTCCAAGGGCTATATAGTACTTACCTAATTGTGCTTGCGGGGTTGAGCTTTGGCTCTTTGGTCCCGCCTCTCAACTGTCAATCAACTGGTGTACAGATTCCTGAGCCTACTGGGCTCTATCATATCTACATTTGAAACTGTGTATGGAGTCAGCCTCCACCACATCACTGCCTAAAGCATTCCATTTATTAACTACTCTGACACTGAAAAAATTCTTTCTAACGTCTCTGTGGCTCCTCTGGGTACTAAGTTTCCACCTGTGTCCCCTTGTTCGTGTTCCATCCGTGCTGAAGAGTTTGTCTTTGTCCACCCTATCAATTCCCCTGAGAATTTTGTAGGTAGTTGTCATGTCTTTCATTGCACCCCTTACATAGTCATAATGACTTGGTGCGTTCTCCTGATAGTTCCCTTGCTGTCGGTGAGGTCAAGCACTCACAACTAGCAATGAGTCTCATTATTTACGTAACCTCGGGAGTTTTCACGTGATGCACGTGGTCAAAAATATGTGAAACAATACATATTTCATTCTCACATCTGGTTAACCAAGGAGAGTGAATAGTCAAAATTCGTCCTAATGTTTTCAATATTAGATTGCAAAATCCAAGTTAATAGTCACATCTGACTATAGTGGTGCTGAATCATCAGAGCATTTCAACATTTTTATTTGAAAAGACGGGGAAATCCTCATTAATAATTCAGACCAAGAAAATCCCGTACGAATAACTAGATAACAATACGTAAACACAAGCAAGACAACGCCAGAAAGTTATCTCAACCAGTATAGGTATTTTACACTGGCAGTAAGATAGCAACGACCAATTATTCTTTACAGACGTAAATAGACGGTAGAAATGGCGGCAGCCAGACCACCACTACCAGACTGGTTGACCAGTCCAGCAACAAGGAGGCCTGGTCGAGGACCGGACCACAGGGACGCTAAGCCTCCGAAATCATCGCAAGGTAACCGCCAGATAAGGTAACCTCGCGTCCCTCCCCGCAACGACCCAAGCCAGATGATATCTTTGTCCTAATAAGCATTCTCAGTCAAGAGAGGGGCAGCTGCAGCTTGCAGGTGAGATAAGCTTCGTCAGTACAAATTACATAAACGTGACTGTGTTCCTCATTTAGTGAGCAGGTATAGGAACACTTCGTGCAAGCACGGCACGTGGACTTGAAGGCGTGCTACGTGCTACTTTCTACGTGCTACGTGCCTGGGAGGTAGACATAGGCATGTGGTGTTGTGTTTCCTTAACCTCTGCATAACATGGTTTTAAAAGAAAGGTGTAAAGGACTTAATTGTTTCAAGCGTGGGTTTGACATGTATATGAGTGGGATTGGGTGGTTATAAATAGGAGCTGCCTCGTATGGGCCAATAGGCCTTCTGCAGTTACCTTTGTTCTTGTGTTCTTAATAACTGTGACAGTTAGATATATAATGAGGATATGTGTAAAGGGGAAGGATGATAAATGAAGTCCATGAATGTAAGTTCGATCCTCTTGAATAACATTTCCTCATAAATATCATATTTTGGTTAATGCATCGTTTCAAATTACACTAAGATTGCCATAACAGACCTCTGAATTATCATCAAGCATTCCCACTCGGTTACAGCCTTATGAACGTAAACTACAGTTCGACGTTTCAGCAGCAAAATCAATCGCAAGCAATGCCTTGAAATCATAACATTGAACATAAGAACAAAGGTAACTGCAGAAGGCCTATTGGCCCATACGAGGCAGCTCCTATCTTTAACCACCCAATCCCACTCATATACTTGTCCAACCCGCGCTTGAAACAATCGAGGGACCCCACCTCCACCACGTTACGTGGTAATTGGTTCCATAAATCAACAACCTGTTACCGAACCAGTATTTACCCAAGTCCTTCCCAAATCCAAACCTATCCATTTTATACCAATTGTTTCGTGTTCTGTCTTGTGTTGATACTTTTAATACCCCACCAACATCTCCTCCGCCATTGATGATGGACCAAAACGCGTGTTCGAACCGGCTACCAAAAAATATTTTATATAAATATCAATTTGGACGCCACAAATTATGGATGTCGGATGTCATTCATGTTGTTGTACTCACCTAGTTGTGTTTGCGGGGGTTGAGCTCTGGCTCTTTGGTCCCGCCTAGATAATGTATATTTCTTCATTGAAATATATAATTTACAGGCTAAAATCCTTGATTCACATTAGCACAGTTTTCTGTACAGAGGAAAAACACAAGCAAATGAATTTAACAGCAATGATTTTAAACACTTTATTGACAATAATAATAATAATAATAATAATAATAATATAAATAATAAGAATTGAAATCCTAATAGATAAAATTCTATTATGTGCTTATCTGCATTGTTATTAAGAGCTAATACAAATAGTCTAGAAACAAATAATAAAAATACATATAACTAAACTGCATATTTTGCTAATTTGCATATATATAGAAAACTGCTGATCAATTTGGGCAGGATCTGACCAATCGCCGTTTTCACTAATTTGCAAATTTTCGTTACAAAATGTGGCAATTTAAAGATCCAAGTACGTGCACTCACCCTGAATAACGCCCAAAAGAGTCATATTCCCATAAGATGTCATACAAAAGATCTAAATCAGGTGAAGCTTGAGCCGAAAACCAGGTAATTAAAGCAATCGGATCACCTGTCAGGTTTGACTCTTGTTTACACCTGGTTTGCAACAGCCTCAACACCGAGCCACCACTGTAAACAACCTCAATGTATGTGTGTGTGTGTTGGAGGGGGGGGGGAGGGGTTTGGTCATAAACGAGTTATGTAAAATTGCAAAGTGCAACGCGTAGTTAGAGCAGGTGTCATTTGCAAACCTGAGAACATGTGTTGTGTAGATTGCTCTTCATAAAATTATTCTATTGGTCTAACAATGGAATGAGTTTAATTAATTGTTGGGCCTGGAGGCTAATTGTTAAAGTCTCTCTTGTGGTTCCCATCGCTGCCTGTGATAACGGGACCTGCCTCCACACGGTACAATTCCAGTCAGTATATGGTACAATCCCAGCCAGTATATGGTACAATCCCAGTCAGTATACGGTACAATCCCAGCCAGTATATGGTACAATCCCAGCCAGTATATGGTACAATCCCAGCCAGTATATGGTACAGTCCCAGCCAGTATATGGTACAATTCCCAGTCAGTATATGGTACAGTCCCAGCCAGTATATGGTACAATCCCAGCCATATATGGTACAGTCCCAGCCAGTATATGGTACAATCCCAGCCAGTATATGGTACAGTCCCGCCAGTATATGGTACAATCCCAGCCAGTATATGGTACAATCCCAGCAGTATATGGTACAATCCCCAATCCCAGCCAGTATATGGTACAATCCCAGCCATATATGGTACAATCCCAGCCAACACACAGCACATCCCAGCCAACACAACCGAGTTTCCTGACCACCACCCTCACTATCCCAGATAACAACACGCTATCTAGACGCGATCTGTCGAAGTAAAATGTAAATCTTTTCGAGAGAATACTTAGTTTAGCGATATCCCTAACCCCTGTGATTATAGATTATATATATCAGCTTGTTAACGTGTATCGTATATATGCAATGGGCGCTATATCGTCTGCGATAAGATAGCAAGGGGGAGATTAGCTTCCTGGATATAAGTATTCTGCAACAAGTTTATAACCTTATTCTTTGCTAAAGACTTCTAGCACTAAACTGGTTGGTGGCTTTCTTCTTTCGAATGAAGTTCTGGTTTTTAGTGTTTTTTTATTGTTGAGGACGTGGTTATATTTACCGAGCCATAGGAGGTGGGTGGAGCGGGCGAAGCCTCGCACCTTTCTGCCTAGTGAGCACAGAAGCCTCATGTCGCCCATTATGCATCTCTGTCATCTTCATGTACCATTTAGGGACGTGGGCTGGTCGCGCTTAACATATTTTGATGGCACCTCGCCTCAAGGAGTCAGTGAACCCGAACCCGCTCTAGCAGCCCAAGGCGCCTCTCTCATGGTGCTGTGTTCGGGGCTAAACATATAACCTAAAGCAGGTCACGTCGGTGGCTGTGTACACAACTAATTTTTGCTCACTGGTCGTGTCAGTGCCGGGGTAACGAGCCTTCGCCCTTAGCCGCCTCCAGTAAGTGCTTGAAGGCACGTGTTCTACCCCGCTCCTCTGTTCCCCCCATCTCCACCAGAGACGGCGCCAAGCGTAAATCTGGATTCATGTAGCGTTTCTTGTGGAGGCCGTTCGGCTCAGGCTACACACACACACACACAACAACACACACACACAACACACACACCCAACACACACACACACACACACACACACACACACCACAACACACACACACCACACAACACAACCTTCCCATTCACTATGAGTGTCACTATCTAAGCATCGGCAGCAATTTTTGTCGATAATCATCGGATTTACGCAGGCTAAAGCTTGCCAAATATGATAGCCGAGGAGACTCAGTGATAGGAGAGGTGTTCACATTTGGGTGGGGGGGGGGCGGATAGGGTTCGGTTCTCAGTGTTCAGCTCACGTCTGATGGTAAGTGGTAAGTGTGGTGTTCCCAGCAGCATCCACCAGTCACCTCCCTCTCTCATCATCTTCATCTCTGAGAGTCGAGCATCATATCATCTCTCTCCCCCATTGGTAATTGGCAAGATTTACTCTCACTCACTATTCATGCGCGTAATTTCAGGCTCACTGAACTAGAATTAGATTAGAATATTTGGGTCTTGATTCACCATTTTTTTTATCTTCGGCATTCAAATTTGTGTCATATTTATAATCTGAAAATCAGATGCATGAGTTTGGTAGTTGAAAAACTCGAAGTTCCATTTATATATTATTTGGCAATAAACACCACAAGGAAAAAAATCAAATGGAAGTGTTATTAGTCTTCTGGAGTTCGCTTTAGGAGCAAATCGATATATATATATATATATATATATATATATATATATATATATATATTAATATATATATATAGTCGTGGAGAGGGTGGATCTGCTGCATGGGCAACAGCTGATCCTCCATAATTACTACTGCCCAGGGCTGTGCCCTGGAGAGGACTACAACAACTAGACACCCAGAGCACAACTCCATAACCCCACGGGATTGACGGATGCCTACTACTACTACTAATATATATATATATATATATATATATAT
>WNGS01163002.1:9430687-9443881 GCA_020271785.1 Procambarus virginalis | reverse complement strand
CCTGTATGACTAACCTTCCTGTGTGATGGAGAGTTGTAGCACCACATGGCTAGTTCTTGACACACACTGTACTCCCCTTCGTATAGTTTAGGGTAGCTAGTTCTTGACACACACTGTACTCCCCTTCATATAGTCTAGGGCAGCTGCACAAATGCACCTAAATTTGTTAATACAAAAAAATATGGAAATGGTAGGAGACTGGGAAAGGTGTATGCTTGAAGGAGATTGAGAGTGTATGTTTGTTTACATACATACATATATACATAAATACATACATACACGGGGTAACGTACATACATCTCTGGTTATATATCTAGTGCTCTTTTGCTTCGGATATAGTTTTTGGCTATATTTCTCCCTGAAACGCGGTTGAAAAATACTGGTTTAGACACGTTATACTTCCTGTGGGTATACTTGCCCCGCGCGTATGCCTACTTTAGTATGCGCGCGGGGACGTGTATGTCATTCGTGCGTGTGTCTGGCTATTTGAATTAGTGTGTAGGCTTCAGCGGCATGTGTTCGTGCGCTTAGCCACTTTAGAATGTGTGGGACCGTTTATGGCATGCGTTCGTCAGACCACTTGATCAAGTGAGTGAGAACGTGTGGGGGAGGCGTGCGTGCGTCTATAGCCACTTGCGAATGCGTGTGTATGTACGTTTATAGCATTTCGTGCGTCTAGTCCCTTTAGAATACGTTCGTGGGTGCGTCATAGTATTTCGTGCGTCTTGTCCCTTTAGAATCCGTTCGTGGGTGCGTCATAGCATGCGTCTAGCAACTGGAGTAAGCGTAGTTGGGGTGTAGGAACATCTACACTGTGTCTTTGTGCTCAGTTGCAGGTTTATGCAAGGCGTGTGTGTTTGCACAAGCACGAACCTGGCCCGCACGGCCGTGTTTGTGTAGCCAGGAGCGTGTGTGATAGCTCATATGTGTCTCGTGGATACATATATACCAGCTTCTGAACCTGTGTTTGCCTCTCTGAACTGACTGACATGTTTGGCGTGGTTCACAGAGATCAATACAAATCGCTTTAAAATCGATGGTTGTAGATTTATGGGATATGAGAGAGTGCTGAATTGTTTCAAGTTAAACACGTGAATGAGTTTGGGTAATCCATTCTCGCGATAGTAAGCTAGGAATAATGTCAAGCTGACCATTAATTACCTGCAGGAAAGCCAGTAAGCTGTCTGCAGCCGATGACCGCTATTGCCAGTGAACGAGGCTGCTGATGGCACCGGAAATGTGGCTTCAATTACCAAGGAAAAGTTCACAACCCATTTAAGTTAACAGGAGCTATTAGTTGAATAGTTACTTTGTTTTCTCTCGAGAGACAGAGGGTCTAATGGATCGGTTCTGACGCTCCCATTTGTGTAGATTTTCTCCTGGATGTCTGACGAGGAGTCAGCTGTAGTTTGTAACCATTCTGTATTGATAGTGTAAACACCTTGAGACGTATACGTGTTCTGAAATTGTTTGGAGCTCTTGATCTTAATTTTATCGAAGATATGACTGCAATTCGAGCTGTTAATGCTAGAAATGTTAGAGATGCTCGTTATTGAGTGCACCAATAGAGGTTGACTGCAGTATGTGATTACAACTGAGAGTTTACTGATTACATCAAGAGTGGCTAGCTGCCTGAAATAAGTGGAAAGAATTTATAAAGTAATTAAATAATTAACATCAATAGAACTCGACAGGTCTGTAAATATTGACCTTATAAAGCTACGTAAGAGTCATTCGAATCATTCTTACGGGCTCACCATAGCCCGTGCTACTTGGATCTTTGTTCCAGGTAGCAAATCTTTAACAACAACAACATCATTCGAATCGCTGTATAGTTAGCTGTTACGTTGATATGCAGTAGTTAACTCAGTATACCAATTTAGCAAAGACCTTTAATCACATTATGTGAAAGTCCTGTTAGAGGCGACCCAAGGATTGATAACCCTGCCTTTCCTCTCCCCTACCCATCATTATTTCCCACTTTCCTCCTTTGCTTCCTTCCCATTCTCCTCCTCTCACGCGTATCCTTACACCATCTTCCTAACACCAAAATTGTCCTTTTCAAACTCTTGATTAACACTCATTCACCTCTCTCTCTCTCCGTCCCTCACTTCCATGATATTCTCTCTCTCTCTCACTCTCTCTCTCACTCTCTTCTCCCCCCTCTCCCTCTCCCATTCCCCCCCCCCGTCACCTCGCTCCTCCAGCCCCCTCTCTCCCCCCCGTCAAGTAGCAAACCGTACCCAGTCCCCCACTGCAAGCCCAGCACATTAAGGCTTATTGCAATTGACATCTGCGGCACTTTGATACTTCACCATCCGTGGCACTTGTGTTGGGCTACTGGGTGTCAGGTGTGGTGGATGGTGAGGACCAGGTGTGTGGAGGGTGAGGACCAGGTGTGGTGGAGGGTGAGGACCAGGTGTGGTGGAGGGTGAGGACCAGGTGTGGTGGAGGGTGAGGACCAGGTGTGTGGAGGGTGAGGACCAGGTGTGTGGAGGGTGAGGACCAGGTGTGTGGAGGGTGAGGACCAGGTGTGTGGAGGGTGAGGACCAGGTGTGGATGGTGAGGACCAGGTGTGTGGAGGGTGAGGACCAGGTGTGTGGAGGGTGAGGACCAGGTGTGTGGATGGTGAGGACCAGGTGTGGTGGATGGTGAGGACCAGGTGTGGTGGATGGTGAGGACCAGGTGTGGTGGATGGTGAGGACCAGGTGTGTGGAGGGTGAGGACCAGGTGTGTGGAGTGTGAGGACCAGGTGTGTGGAGGGTGAGGACCAGGTGTGTGGAGGGTGAGGACCAGGTGTGTGGAGGGTGAGGACCAGGTGTGGTGGATGGTGAGGACCAGGTGTGGTGGATGGTGAGGACCAGGTGTGTGGAGGGTGAGGACCAGGTGTGGTGGATGGTGAGGACCAGGTGTGGTGGATGGTGAGGACCAGGTGTGTGGAGGGTGAGGACCAGGTGTGTGGAGGGTGAGGACCAGGTGTGTGGATGGTGAGGACCAGGTGTGTGGAGGGTGAGGACCAGGTGTGTGGAGGGTGAGGACCAGGTGTGGTGGATGGTGAGGACCAGGGGTGTGGAGGGTGAGGACCAGGTGTGTGGAGGGTGAGGACCAGGTGTGTGGAGGGTGAGGACCAGGTGTGGTGGATGGTGAGGACCAGTGTGGTGGATGGTGAGGACCAGGTGTGTGGAGGGTGAGGACCAGGTGTGTGGAGGGGTGAGGACCAGGTGTGTGGATGGTGAGGACCAGGTGTGTGGAGGGTGAGGACCAGGTGTGTGGAGGTGAGGACCAGGTGTGTGGAGGGTGAGGACCAGGTGTGGTGGATGGTGAGGACCAGGTGTGTGGAGGGTGAGGACCAGGTGTGTGGAGGGTGAGGACCAGGTGTGTGGAGGGTGAGGACCAGGTGTGTGGAGGGTGAGGACCAGGTGTGGTGGATGGTGAGGACCAGGTGTGGTGGATGGTGAGGACCAGGTGTGGTGGATGGTGAGGACCAGGTGTGGGAGGTGAGGACCAGGTGTGTGGAGGGTGAGGACCAGGGGGTGTGGAGAGGAGGGGGGGGTATGAGAGGAGGGGGGTGTATGGAGAGAAGGGGGGGGGTGTATACTGACCAGGCCCCGCCCGACAGGTGCGGCTGACTCTGGACAAAAATATTTGGACACGTGGTGCACACTAAACATTTACTGTGTAAGCGCTGTTAGTTTACACAGGCGCGGGGGGCAAGGCTTTCTCTCCATCAGGAGCAAACACTGTCATTACCACTATATAGCCCCTGCAAGGGGTACCAGGGTAAGGGTGTAGGGGAGGACGGAGGGAAGAAATGGTGCCCAACCACCTCCATTCCTCCGTATGGGTGAGTGGGGCGCCAACGCGGACGAGATGAACTTTATTTCCAAAGTTTGGAGTTGACTGCTTTTAAAATTTTAAATTTTGCCCCGAGGGGCGAGTTTATTGGGCAGCGTCACTCATCTTGTGAGTGGACACGCTGCTATAGTGACAGTATTGGGCAGCGCCACTCATCCTGTGTGTGGACACACCGCCATAGTGACAGTATTGGGCAGCGCCACTCATCTGTGAGTGGACACGCCGCCATAGTGACAGTATTGGGCAGCGCCACTCATCCTGTGAGTGGACACACCACCATAGTGACAGTATTGGGCAGCGCCACTCATCCTGTGAGTGGACACCCACCATAGTGACAGTATTGGGCAGCGCCCCTCATCCTGTGTGTGGACACACCGCCATAGTGACAGTATTGGGCAGCGCCACTCATCCTGTGAGTGGACACACCGCCATAGCAGCATGTACAACACTCCCCAATAGGAAGAAAACCCGATGGGGTGTCCTCTCCAGGGCGCAAGGCCTGGGTAGGTCGATATGCAGGAAAAGCTGTTACCCATGCAGCAGGTCCAGCAGCAAATCACAGCGCGGCATTCATCAAGACAAAGCAGTGGAATCTCCATGGATACATATTGATTGAAAATTGGGTTGTTGGTATATGTATAAACAGATTACCCGTAACATATAATAGATGCAGGATCACCTAATTGTTTCAAGCGATCGTCAGACATTACTATATCAGTAGGACAACGTGTGTTCGAGAGTGGGAGCCAGACGCTCATGGCTAGCCTCACCAAGCTTTGCAAGATTTGTAATTGCACAGCGAGTGTCAGAGGGTGTGGATTGGGTAGGCCAATGCCCTATTAAGTACGATTGTCTTCAATCGCAACAAAAAATAAAATACGGGCTCACCATAGCCCGTGCTACTTGGAATTTGTTCCAGGTAGCGAATCTTTAACAACAAAAACTAACAAGTCCTATAAAGTCTGAAATGTGGGTTTGATTGTCCATAGTGTTTTACCGACGTTGATTCAATGTCGACAAAAGATGTACAGGTTCGTAAGTACTTGCGTAAACACACGTTGTCGACTTTTTTTATTAATTCCTTAGGTACATCTGCATTAGCTGCACTATGCAGATGTACCTAAGGAATTAATAATAAAAAAAAAAGTCGACAACGTTGTTTTACGCAANGTTAGACCAATGCTTCTAGGTTGAATCTTCTCTACCATTCTCATTCACTTGGTAAGGAATTTACAAGATTAACTTTCCACAATTCATTTACAGGGCATTAACCTCCGTTTTGTGGAAAAGAAGTTGCTGTGGAAGAGTTGAATAAATGGGACAGGTTCTGTACCTGTTTCATTAGAGATAACAGGACAGTTCATCTTCCTTATAATGATAACTTCGATATATCCGTTAGTGTATGTGTTATGTCTAGGACCTGTCATACTCTTACCAAGAGTATGACGGGCATATACTGTTCCATTATGTACAGGCCAAGTGAGCTGGGGCCGGATTCACAAAGCAGTTACGCAAGTACTTACGAACGTGTACATCTTTCCTCAATCTTTGACGGCTTTGTTTACATTTATTAAACAATTTACAAGCATAAAAACATCCCAATGAACTGTTGTTATTGTTATAAACAGCCTCCTGGTGCTTCGGAGCTCATTAACTGTTTAATAATTGTAAACAAAGCCACCAAGATTGAGGAAAGATGAAAGAGTACAGGTTCGTAAGTACTTGTGTAACTGCTTCGTGAATCTGGCTCCTGGTCCTGAAGATAAGGCTGGTAATCCTTCTAGATGGTGTCCTTATCTTTGATGCACAGAGTAAGGTCATTACTAAGGACACATGCTGATAAAGATTACAGCAAAATACATAATGAAAGACCTTCCTTGTACTGTCGCCGTGTGACTGACACGTCAAATTAAGCGGTCTCTTGTGAGGAAGCTAAGTTACCAGAAAGAATTTTAGAAAGATTTTAATAATTTGTTTTCTTCAAATATCCGATCTAAGACTTACTTTGGAATTAGGTGGCTATCTGGGGTAGCAATATCTTCAACAGCCGACATGTTGCATACCAGAACTTTGAAGTGACCCCGTTTGTCTGGACCTGCAACTTTGTCCCCCATGGTTGTAATCTTACTCTAGACCTGGGTTATGAGGACAGGGAGCTGGGGTATGAGGTCAAGGAGCTGGGATATGAGGACAAGAAGCTGGGATATGAGGACAAGAAGCTGGGATATGAGGACAAGAAGCTGGGATATGAGGACAAGAAGCTGGGATATGAGGACAGGGAGCTGGGATATGAGGACAAGGAGCTGGGGTATGAGGACAAGAAGCTGGGATATGAGGACAAGAAGCTGGGGTATGAGGACAAGAAGCTGGGATATGAGGACAAGAAGCTGGGATATGAGGACAAGGAGCTGGGATATGAGGACAAGGAGATGGGATAAGAGCACAAGGAGCTAGGATATGAGGACAAGGAGCTGGTATATGAGGACAAGGAGCTGGGATATGAGGACAAGGAGATGGGATAAGAGCACAAGGAGCTAGGATAAGAGCACAAGGAGCTGGGATAAGAGCACAAGGAGCTGGGACACGAGGACAAGGAGCTGGGACACGAGGACAAGGAGCTGGGACACGAGGACAAGGAGCTGGGACACGAGGACAAGGAGCTGGGACACGAGGACAAGGAGCTGGGACACGAGGACAAGGAGCTGGGACACGAGGACAAGGAGCTGGGATAAGAGGTCAGCGAGAAGGTGGAACGTAACCAGATTAACTTTCTGTTGTCTACGCTTTAATTGTAAATACATCTACTACAACATATGTTGGTGGGACTCATTACATTAGGGAAGAGTGTGGGCTGTAGGTGTCGTAGTGTCCCATTTTGTCGTGTGGTGTGTTGCACAGAATAGCCAGAGTATGAACTGCTAGTCATCAATAGAGGTTACTAAAAAAAATACCAGTGAAAACCCTTCATTATCTATTTTAATATTTTGGCGTGCCCCCACGCCACCCTTCAACTGCGTGATTTGGGTCCCAGGGTTTCACGGGAGCGCGCGATAATTCTGAAAAGTGTATACTCTCTTCAACTTTGTCACCTTAATTCTCGCCCTACAAGATTAAATTTGGTATCATTGTGTTCGCAATAGAATTCTCTACAGCACTAAATGCATATAAACTCCAAAAGCCCGGCTAATTACCCGCAGAAAACAGAGAAAGTGCAAATGAGTTACCCAGGAGCGCGCAAAAGCGATAAAATGTGTTCACTATTTTCATTCTGGTCACCTCAATTTTCGTCCTAGGTCTTTCATTTTGATATCAATGGGTTCGCAATAGAATTCTCTAGAGGAACATTAGCATATAAAATAAAAAACCTGGACACGCTCCACCCGCCGACGAGTTGAAGACGGGCCACGTTAGCTGCGAGTGAGCGCCCAGGCACCTTCCAGCTTAACTCCCAATTCCTGCCCACAAATGTTTAGCACTATTGTGTGTTGAACATGACATAGGCGTGTAGGGAAGACATAGGCGCGCATTTTAAAACCAGTCCCCAAAAAATCGGATAAAAACCTGATTTTTGGCGATTATTTAAAGTGGATGACGCAATGCTGCGTCATGCCCGAGCGAAAGTGATTCATTATCTATTTTAAGAGCTATTATGTACGTAGTAATAAATGTTATTTGCCTCCTGCAGAGGATTGATTTTCAGGTTTCCTTATGTTTACATCAATCTCACACTAGATCTGGCACATTTGGGACACATTCGTCCCAAACCTCTGCCCGACACTCCCATAAAGTTCTTGGGCATCTTGCCTAAAGGTCACCTAATATGCATTGCATTCCACGAGACCTTAACACAGGTGTATATCAGCCCCTAAGGTCTTATCAATGTTCCTACAAGGCTTGCTTATCTCTCTTGCTATGGGAAGCTTAACCTGCCCTTTACGGCGGTTTCTGGCTGGTTATTAAGACACTTCATATGTCGTTTATCAAATTATCCTAGTTGCAAAATATATGACCCTAGAAAAAACAAGGATACTTGATTACCTAGTTGCAAAAACAATGAACATTAACAGAGAAAAAAATTGATACGTGATTACCTATATCCAGAAACAATGAACATTCAAAGTACACAAACACCAGAACAGGCAAGTGAGTTTGTCAGGTATTTTGTACAACACACAAGAGGAAGGAACAGTCTACAAGCAAATTCCACGAGACCATACAAGCAGAAGTTTAAGGCAGTTCAGTTATGGCTGGAGAGGAAGGTATCGTCAATCCACCGAGGTCTGTAATAGCTGCGATGGGGGATTAAAAAGATACTATGACAATAAACAGAGTTAAGCAATGCAAAGATAAACATAACACAAATATATGCAGACAATGAAAAGATAAACAATGATCAGATCAGCAGACAGTCAGGAAAAAAAGCAGACAGTCCACATAACAGATAGTCAGGGGGACGGAGCACAGACACCTTCTTAATCAAGACCACTTTGCAAGAAAATAAACGCCGCTGAAACATAAATCAAAGCAGAAGCAACACGCCAACTGGGCTCCGGCGATGGCTGGTTTAAAACTGTACACTGGAAAGGACTTCAATATATGTATATATATATATATATATATATATATATATATATATATATATATATATATATATATATATATATATCTGTGTGCCCTGAAGACCCTCAAAACAAAGAAGACTGGCTTGGCTGTGAGCTCGTGACCTTGAAGGGTACCTTTACTAACGGGATTTCCTTTTTTTGCTCTTCCTCGAGTGCTCGCTCACACTCCACACACTCACTCACACACACACACACACACACACACACACACACACACACACACACACACACACACACACACACACACACAGAGGACTACTTAGTTTTTGTCAGACGAATTTCTTCCGAGGTTCAACTAGGCAATTTCCAGGTCCCTGGGCGTGAACCCCTTGATCTATTAGCGTTCTTTCCCCGTCATGTGATTGCGTTCAGGGAACCTGCAGCGTTCTCCCTCAGGTGCACCTGTTTGTGGCTTTATTCCCCCCCACAAGTGCCGGTCTGAATCTCAAATGACTGTGGAGCATGTAACTGTTTGAGTTTATCATTTTCTATTCTTTTTACTGCTGTTTATGGGGGGAGGAAGATGACTGTGGCTTGTGTGATGGAGTGGTTGGAGGCCAGTCTCTTGACTGTTATAGGGACCGCCTTCTGACTGTCCTGATTGACGTCTGAAACCCATCTCAAACTTACAAACTCTCACGTCTCGCCCATCTCGTACACTAAACTATAATCACTGAGCTTTGAGCACTAACAGGTCAACCACACCTCACCAAGACAACAATTAGTGGAGGCTGACTCCATACACAGTTTCAAGTGTAGATATGATAGAGCCCAATAGGCTCAGGAAACTGTACACCTGTTGATTGACGGTTGAGAGGCGGGACCAAAGAGCCAGAGCTCAACCCCCGCAAGCACAACTAGGTGAGTAATTAGGAGCCTCTATCTTGGATGATGAGTGACTTAAGATGTTACACAAAGTTTGTATCATTTTCTTAACTATCCTTAACCCTCCTTGTTCGTACTTTTATTTTTTTTTGTCTAATCTACCTTAGCTTTTGTGCTGATTACAGACCACTGCCACTTGGAGACCGTGAAGGTCATGTCGAGACTTTAAAAATACCTGTTTAAAATGTCCTTAAAACTCCCAACAGGGGGACTAACTTTTCAAATGTAACTTTTCACAAGGAAAACTTGAAATTTATGTTAAATAGACAGTCTTACTGTTTGTAGGCTATGTCTTAATATATTTTTTTTTTACCTCATAACTCTTTCTTTTAGTTAAGCGCCTAAAATGTTTGTCTTTCGTGTGGCAGTTTTTTATGTATAGGATAATTTGGTATTATATATATATATATATATATATATATATATATATATATATATATATATATATATATGCGGAAAATCCACAGAGAAAAATGAAAGGAGGTAACGTTTCGACTTTGTTAAAGCCTTTGTCAAACCAGACTGACACTGTCTGGTTTGTCAGTTCTGTCAGTCTGGTTTGACAAAGGCTTTAACAAAGTCGAAACGTTACCTCCTTTCATTTTTCTCTTTGGATTTTCCGCATAAAATGATCAGTGTTTTGTGATCGTCAATTGCATATATATATATATATATATATATATATATATATATATATATATATATATATATATATATATATATACTAACAAAATCCTGAGCCTCTCGCCCATTTCATTAACAATGCTATTCTCACATAACATAAATGACATGTTAATGTAACGTCATTTGATGGCACAAATTAGTTGCTAATTAATTAGCTCCGTCACTAATCTCAAGTGATGGTTAAGCTGTCATTAGTAAACACACACACCAGCATGCTACAAGCGAGATAACTAACATTAAGCTCTAATGTCAATACCGCCATTGTTATCTTGGTTAACCGGCGTTCAGTATACCCTCTGGGTACTCCAGTCTTATATCAAGCTGGCTATCGGAGTGAGTCGGGGTGACTTTCAAGCATCCTTATTTCTTATTCTATTTCACCTGCTACTTCCCTGTATGGATTCTCTACCAACATTTTTGTACAGTCTGTTGTGGTCTAGCGGCTAAGGGACCAGATACGCCAAGGTGCATAGTGCTCCTGGCTGTCTCGGTTCGAATCCTGGGGTAGGGAGGTTCTGGTTGCCTATTGGCTTGGGGACCATTCAAGTTTATATATAAAATATATATATATATATATATATATATATATATATATATATATATATATATATATATATATTGCAAGACTTATGAAACAACATCTGACGCCTTTAGATAAGGAGTTGCCAGTCTTCAGATGCCTCCAAGACGTCGTACCTAAACTGTCTTAGACAAATTCGCAACAATCGTTTGAGGGAAATAATGGCCGCTCTCGATATTGATGGAGGCTTAATCAATCAGAAAATAGCACTCACTATCCAGCAACAGGAATTGTGTTGCACTGTGATAAGAAAACTCAACACTTGCTAGTTTTACGTGTTAGAGACGCGAGCCAGAAGTTAGACAAGTTAGGGAACGAACTTTTGCAAGAGGTATATAAACTGAGTGGTGTATATATATATATATATATATATATATATATATATATATATATATATATACCCAGTTTCTCGGGATATATATATACACTGACAATTTACTTTAGTCTTGGACTATGTTCAGGATTAAAATATTCTTGCCGGACAAATCCACAAGCGCCGTGACGAGGATTCGAACCTGCGTCCGGGAGCATCCCAGATACTGCCTTAATCGACTGAGCAACGACAGGGTTATTCTTGCCGGCTTGTCAAGCAGTTGGTATTTTTGTCTTAACAACCTTCCTTAGGGTGATTAAACTCAACACCAACCACAACGTCTGTAGTTAGACTTTGTCGTAGACTCACACTTACACCGCACTGTAGCAGCAGTGACAGTAGACAGATTACACTGTAAAACCCTCGATGAACTGACTACGGATCACCCTACACATTCCTGAACCTGGAGCCAGATTCACGAAGCAGTTACGCAAGCACTTACGAACCTGGAGCCAGATTCACGAAGCAGTTAGGGAAGCACTTACGAACCTGGAGCCAGATTCACGAAGCAGTTACGCAAGCACTTACGAACCTGGAGCCAGATTCACGAAGCAGTTACGCAAGCACTTACGAACCTGGAGCCAGATTCACGAAGCAGTTAGGCAAACACTTACGAACCTGTACATCTCTTCTCCAACTTTGGCGACTGTGTTTACAATTATTAAACAGTTAATGAGCTCCGAAGTACCAGGAGGCTGTTTATAACAATAACAACAGTTGATTGGCAAGTTTTCATGCTTGTAAACTGTTTAATAAATGTAACCAAAGCCGTCAAAGATTGAGGAAAGATGTACACGTTCGTAAGTACTTGCGTAACTGCTTCGTGAATCAGGGTCCTGGTTGTCAAGAGTACACTTAACAATATCCTATGAAATCTCTAACATTACAATTAAATCGTGAAGGTCGTCGAATACTTATGAAAGTCGATGCCGGTGAATGACACTGCACAATAGGCGACAAAAAACATGGGAACTAATTGAAAATGCAGACAATCAACATACCAAAGGTTTGTTGACCAATCCACACACTAGAAAATGAAGGGACAACGATGTTTCGGTCCGTCCTGGACCATTCTCAAGTCGATTGTGACTTGAGAATGGTCCAGGACGGACCGAAACGTCGTCGTCCCTTCACCTTCTAGTGTGTGGTTTGGTCAACATACTTTAGCCACGTTATTGTGACTCATCGCCTGCATATGGATTCCAAAGATTTGTTGATACTTATCCTGTTAATGACTGCAACACGTGCAATCATTAAGAGGATAAACGTTGCATGCAAACTGCACGTACCATCAAGAAGTTGCTGTTTTAGAAAAGATTATGAAAGCTGTCAGAGCTAAAGCCTTGAAGATGAGCAGCTTAAGGCCTCGGGATCTGCAGGATGCTACAAGAATTCTTGCAACCATGAACTACTTGTTTGGTTGCAAAGTGCGCAGCAGAAGCTATATGCACAACTTCATGGATCGATCCCCCAATACCCACGTTCACGTGAAATAGCATTACGTGTTGCAGAAGAAGTAGTAGTGAAGCCTCAGCATTGTGGAGAAATACCGGTCGATAGACTCCTGCCCGTCAATAGACTCTTGCAACATTCTTGAACACAATCCGGAAACCTCTGGGAATGTATAATCAGGATGAACCACACCCTGCCCCATCGATAATTGCCTGAAACTATTATACACGCCCTCCGAAAACAATCTATAACAATTATACGCCTTGCAACGTGATATTACTGCTCACGATATTGTAGATGGCCTCTCTCTCTCTCTCTCTCTCTCTCTCTCTCTCTCTCTCGAAATACAGCATATCTAGTCTAATCAATGCAAATAGCGAAATATCTAGTATATAGCAAATTGCAACATTGCATCCGCATCGCGATACAATAATTAACTGCATTACGAACCATCAGCCAGAGTTAGACCCGACGACTCCTTGGCCGCCTGCCATCCTCTGGTTGACTGAGCATACAAGCATGACCAGGCGTTAATAAAATACCTCAACAGGTATATCCCGGTTCGATACACTCAATCAGCCACGAACTGGACCGTGGTAACGCATTTCCGAAGGTAACGAACGCTTCGCACGGCAGGATATCGCTGGACGTTTACGTTATTAGTGTTAGTTATTAATCAATATTTGCGTTTGTTGTTAGAGAGAGAGAGAGAGAGAGAGGAGCAAGTTTTAAGTCTCCTGAAC
>WNGS01163002.1:9409193-9420209 GCA_020271785.1 Procambarus virginalis | reverse complement strand
ATCTGTCAAATATTGATACTGTTCTTAAAAGATTTCCCCATTTTGCACCCGCAAGATAACGTAAGCTTTTAAGGGTTGATAGATGTTAATCTTCTTGTTTGAGGAGCTGTTCACTTGAGACAGTTAAGCAAGTCCCAGCTGTGTCTGGGTACAAGTGACAGGATGAACAACCCAGCGGGTTTTCTTCCTATTGGGGAGTGTTGTACATGCTGCTATGGCGGTGTGTCCACTCACAAGATGAGTGGCGCTGCCCAATAAACTCGCCCCTCGGGGCAAAATTTAAAAAAATTTAGGTGTGGATGCCCTCTGAAAAACGTGGATGAATGAAAAACAGAACCCAGCCAGAGGCAATTTTCAAATATTATAAAATTTTCATTGCTTCCCAAAACAAACCTTAAAAAAATGATCGAAAATATGAAAAATAATAATTAAACCGCACAATGAGTTTTAGTTTAATTTAAAGCATTTTAAATCTTCTAAAAAAATCGAGTCCTGGCTCTTAAATTTATGTAAGTGTATAAAATGCTTAGACATTACGACCTTATAGGTCCTGACCATTAAAGTTATGACGGTAATTTATAATTTCATTATTTACAACGCAAGGGAGGAGGGGGGAGGGTTGTATAAGATATTAGATACATAAACTTAAAATGGAACTTGAAACAATGGATAGAAATTGGATAAGTTTAGATTCAGGAAAGATCTGGGCACAATGAACTTTTAAAGAACAAATTATTAGACTTTCTTGCCCAGTGAAGAAGAAATGTAGAAATCTGTGATAGAATCATAAGTTCAACAGACTATATTATACATTATAAGCACAAATAATTAAAAACAAAAATATGAGAATTTTTTTGAGTAAATGCTGGGAATGTCCCCATAAAATAAAATTCAAAAGAGTGGGTCATGTTTAATTGTAACTTTTTTTTTTTACTTTAAAGTATTTAACAAAATTCCTTGTCGACTGCATCTATAAAAGTCCCTTTCACTCCTCAATCACTTAAAATTTTTATGATTAACCATAACAGAAAGGTAATTTAAACTCACTAAATTTCTAATATAGTTCATTAAAAGCCTGCAAAATGTTTGAATTTCCAACAAAAGGTTTCTTTTAATCGGAGCCTGTTCTCTCCACTAATTGAAAACGGGTTATTGTTAGATACTGTAAAAATACAAGCAAATAAAAATATATCGGTAAAAATATAAGCAAAATAAGCAAGTCTCTGTTTTCTGCCATTTTTGTTGTCGTAAAGGCGAACATGACTCTTTAGTTCAACGATCGTTGAGTTCTACGATTTTCGGCGACACGAGAAACTTTAACTCAACTCATAAAACGTCATCACTTTCAATATAAGTGTGGGATGGGGTATGCTAATCTGGGTTTTGTTGGGGTTGGGTTATGGTTTTTTTTATTTTTAGGTTAGGTTGGGTTTTGTTAGGTTGAATTGGGTTAAGTTGGGGTTGGGCTTTGCTGTGTGTGTGTTCTGATGCTATGTTATTGTGACATGTTTTCTGCATGTGGCAATTTATAAGTTATACACTTGTAACTTATAAGTGAATACCTTATAAAATACACATATCAAATTTACATATGTTCATAAAAAAATATAAAATTTACATATTTTCAGAAAATTGTAATAAAATTTACATATTTTCAGAAAATTGTAATAAAATTTACATATTTTCATACAAATTAAAATAAAATACATATTTTCATAAAAATCTCATAAAATTTACACATTTAAACGATCGAATCCACAGATTAAAATCCCGTGACCAGTCAACCGTTACATATATGTACTTAAACATGTGCGCCATTTTCATGTGTACATATTTAGGAAAAATAAATAATACTTATTGCTTAATTTAACCGCGAAAAACAAAGTTCATTCTCTTTTCCCTTCTGGGAACTTTCCAATTCATACCATGAAATTATTCTTTAACAAAATATTTTCTTCTAAGACAAGCTTTTGTCTTCTGCAAATTGTCGGAACTTAATTTCAGCCGCCTAACTAAATTTCTCTGATGACAATTTCGTAAAATCTTTTAACGAAATACTTTACGAATTTCCTGTTTTGTTTAATAATTTTATATGAATTCTGAAGCTCTATAACCCCCCCCCTCCCGTCATGTATATTATAATGTGTGTGTATTATATGCATACATAAATTGTATTAATTGTTGCCGGGTCGACCCGGTGCTTAGAGTCGATGTATTTGATGTACATAGAATATATGGTTTCTTGGTGTATTTAAATTATATGATTTATATGCCAGGGTGTATTATAGAATATTGTACACGTCCCTTACAACTGGTCTCGTGAGACGTCCCGTTCGAGTTCCAGACAGGTAGTGAAGTACAAGGAAAGCTTACCAGAGCTTCTTAAGTATCCCCCTTTTTTTCCACTTTCCAAATTACTTTGAAAAGGTTTCTTTAGCGCTGATTGAACTAGCTAAGTTGCTCATGGACCACATTCTCGGTCCACCCCCGGGCCTTACAGGTCCACACTTTGGACCCTAACTGGTCCACATTAATTAGTACAAATATCCTAAACCCTGAACCCAATACCCCACCTCCCTGGGGTAATCTATCATTACTCATTAATCTAATAGATTAATTAATGGGTGCTCATTACACATTAATCTATCCTTATACTCTCGCAGAGTGAATGGAGCTGTCAGTCTCCAACTGACTGTCCCCAAACGAGATTGATCGGTCATTGGGTCTGTAGCTCACTGTCTCTCGTCGTCATTCGGTCACGTCTTGGCATGGCATTCTGAAGCCTGATAACTGGAGTGTGTCACAGACCTAGACTCATGTGACACCTTGACCCTGTGACACGCCCTTTGTAACGTAATGTCATGGTCACTTTCTCGCCTTCCACAACATGTAACGCCTTAGGTTTGACCATTAGGTGAAACCCAGCCTGGTCTAGAAGTGTGATCTCACACACAAAGTCCTAGACCTCTGCTATTCCACCCTTGTAACAGCTGCTTGCTGTCTAGGTGTGCATCTTGAACACAACTAGACTCTAGTCCTACATTCCTTATCTTCTGCTTGGAGGACATGAAAGATTCTGGTAGGTAAATATATATATATAAATATATATATAGGTGATGACACTGGTTTTGCGACTCAATCTCTCTGGAGGTAGGGGTGAATGGAGAGGTGTGGGGGTTGGAGAGAAGAGGGTTGTTGTTGTTGTTAAAGATTCGCTACCTGGAACAAAGTTCCAAGTAGCACGGGCTATGGTGAGCCCGTAATTGGGGGTCCTTGACGCGTTCGGAACGTGTGGATGTTCGGTGTAGTGGAGAGAGACGCCCGGGTGAACATATAGAGCCAAGTAGCGGTGGAAAAGGCTCGGTTTCTTGGAAATGGGCCGGGTATATCTGGATTTTAAAGTGTGTTATATCTGGATTTATGTTGCCGCGACCAGCAAGGCATTTTTTACGATAATGATAAATTGAACTTTTTGGTCCAAATGTGATACACAGTATTCGTCGTGAGGGGTCACTTTGGCACCGTGTCAAGTGCCAGTCTTTTCAATGATGCCAGCCCTAACCCTCCCATGTTGAACATGCATCCCCATTGGAAGCACCGTTCAAAATTCGGCGAGGCTAGCCCAATCCACTAATTAATTATGTGTAGCCTATGTGTAAATGTACATATAAATTATGTAACGGCAAAACACATTTGTAGTTCAATAGTTAATTTTTAGTGCCGCCGCATTCAGTTTTTTTTTTTTGCAGCGCGCTTCGTAAAGTTCTTGATATATTGAATCGTTAGTTGGAGTTATACAAATTGCTGATACAAAGGTCAGCAGCCGATGTGAGCTTCAGTTTGAAGCCCAGGGGTCATTGTCCCCTGTGTCCCCCTTGTCAACAGTCTGGATTTCGTTAATACCCTTTAACAGCCCTTTTAAGTTAAAAGGGCTGTTAATACCCTTTAATAGGCTTTTTTAGGCTAATTTAATATTAGTTAATTAGTTAAAAGTTAATACTTTTTAACAGCCCCTCTAACAGTTAAAGGGCTTTAACAGCCCTTTAACAGTGTGTTTGTATCCGTTGTTTCCTACTACAACCACAGGCCTAGATGTATACCCACTTTTGTGTATACACGTTGAGTTTACCTGTCATGAGCTATGTTAAGGACCAATGTATACTTACAGTGGCTTCAGTTGCCCTTCCAGGGTTGTTGTTGTTGTTGTTGTTGTTGTTGTTAAAGATTCGCTACTTGGAAGAAAAAGTTCCAAGTAACACGGGCTATGGTGAGCCCGTAGAAGGGACTGACAGGCCCCCCAAAATTTGCCAGTGCAGGCTACTAAACATATGGCCCTGTATGACTAACCATCCTGCGAGATGGGGACTTTTAGTACCACTGCTGCCTTATTCACAAAAAGTGCCCCTGACACATGAAGTGTCGTCTGCCTGTTATTGATTGATTGTTGCCGTCGGAGGCGGCTAGTTTATTGTGCACCCCATACTCAGCCTGTGAGCGGTAGCGCAAAAAGCACTACAGAGGGCACAAAAGGTCTTTATCAGACCTGTTACAACACACACACACACTAACCTAGCTTCTCTCGTCCACAACACTCATTCAACAGTTTCTTAAATTGAAATACATTGTAGGGAACAAGGCGACGACGACCACCACCAAGACACATTAAACAATAATGATAGGAAAGCGTGTTTATAGAGCCAGATCTGGGACGAGGGTCTCAGCAAAGGCTATCATTACACCCCCTGTGTTACTAAAGGTTATCGGGGGCTGGGGTGGGTTTATTCGGTCAAGGGGTGGGTTTATCCGGCCAAGGGGTGGGTTTATCCGGCCAAGGGGCCTTTATCCGGCTTGGCACCCCCCTCCTCTCCTCCCTCTCGGTCTCACTACCATGATAAACTGGAGAGATTAACATTTAAATTGAATGTTAAGACATGATATATAGTTTCACCGATGTCAGGCAGCTCAGATAGGAGAATTCGAATGGAGTTTAAGGTGTTTACATAGTTGCAACTCCATGGAGAAAGTGCATATTAACTGGGTTGAATCGGCTTCATTTACCAGTTTCTGTGCGCATGTCAATGCGCACAGAACCCATATCAGCTTTAAAAACAGACGAAAAACAAAAAAGTCGCATTTTGAATAGATTTAAAACTATCGTCAAAAATTTTTATTTGCTTAGCTAAACGAACTAGAGGGTTCAGTTCGTGAACCGATTATGTGCCTCTGTAACCCTTTACACCACCGCCCACGGGATGGGTATGGGGTGCATAATAAAGGAGCCGGTCGGCCGAGCGGACAGCACACTGGGCTTGTGATCCTGTGGCCCCGGGTTCGATCCCGGGCGCCGGCGAGAAACAATGGGCAGAGTTTCTTTCACCCTATGCCCCCGTTACCTAGCAGTAAAATAGGTACCTGGGAGTTAGTCAGCTGTCACAGGCTGCTTCCTGGGGGTGGAGGCCTGGTCAAGGACCGGGCCGCGGGGACACTAAAGCCCCGAAATCATCTCAAGATAACCTCAAGATAACCTCAAGATAATGAATAGGTTTAGAAATACTATTTTGACTTTCAGCTACGAGTCACTTTTGTTTCGATTAACCCGACTCTCAGTGTGAAATAATTATTATTCGTTAATTTTATATTCAGCCAATTTCTCTTTTATGCTTATCATGTTCGGTTAACAGCCCATTCTCACGACTTGCCGCTCGGTAAACAATGGAACGGTTTTTGCCTAACGACACGCAAAATTGTAATGTATATTGATAATTCCCCTAGAAAATATCATTTTGTATACACAATACCTTGAGGTTACCTTGAGGTGCTTCCGGGGCTTAGCGTCCCCGCGGCCCGGTCGTCGACCAGGCCTCCGATTATGAACCGATTATCACAGTGAATCACAGTAATCACACTAACTACAGTGAATCACAGTAATCACACTAACTACAGTGAATCACAGTAATCACAGCTAACTACAGTGAAATTGACGAATGGATCTTTAGGCACAGCTTGTAGGAGCACAGTTCGAGTATGACTAAGCTGCCTAGATGAGAGCTTAGTCTGAGAGCCAGGTGGTGGTGCGAAGCTTCGTTTTCATGAACACATCCACAAGGGCCGTGAGGAGGATTCGAACCTACGTCTGAGAGCATCCCAGACACTGCCTTAATCGACTGAGCTACGATTCATCTTCATCTAGTATGAGTACCTATATTAGTGCTCAATTTAACTCGGTGATTGTAATGACCATGCATTTAGCTCAGCATAACCTAATATATTATCTTATCGTCATAATTACTTCTGTGTATTATGTGCAGACACACACACACACACACAAGGGGACACAGGTGGAAACTGAGTACCCAAATGAGCCACAGGGACGTTAGAAGGAACTTTTTCAATGTCGGAGCAGTTAACAGGTGGAATGCATTAGGCAGTGATGTGGTGGAGGCTGACTCCATACACAGTTTCAAGTGTAGATATGATAAGAGCCCAGTAGGCTCAGGAACCTGTACACTAGTTGATTGACAGTTGAGAGGCGGGACCAAAGAGCCAAAGCTCAACCCCCGCAAGCACAATTAGGCGAGTACAATTAGGTGAGTACACTCTTTGGGCCTCGCGGCTGAATGGACAACGCTCGGGGTCGTAGTTCTAAGGGCCCGGGTTCAATCCCGGCCGAAGCAGAAACTAATGAGCAGAGTTCCTCTCACCCTGACGCTCCTGTTCACCTAGCTGTAAATATATACTTGGGAGTCAGACCGCTGCTACGGGGCTGCTTCCTGGGGATGTGTGTGTGTGTATGTGCGTATGTTAGAGAAATATATGTAGTAGACATAATAGAGGAAAAATAGATTAGTTACAAAGGCGGGGTCCAAGAGCTAGTAGCTCGATTCTGCAGGCACAAATAGTAAATACACACACACTGCGGAGTAGCGAGGGAGGGAGAAACTTTGTCTTATCGCAAACTCTCAGGTGAAAAGAGGTTTCAGATTAAGAAAGAAATTTTGAAACCGGAGCACAAGAGTGACGTTGGTTCGACGTTGAATTGGCGTAGCCCATGAATAATATGCCCATTGGATCTTTATAACCTCCCGCTCCTGCGCCAGTTAAGTCCACTACGGGCTCACCATAGCCCGTGCTACTTTGCAACTTTTTGTTCCCAGTAGCTGAATCTAACACAACAACCACAACAATAATTTGAGGCATACAGGGACTCCAGGAAGCAGCCCGTGACAGGTGACTAACACCCAGGTACCTATTTTACTGCTAGGTAACAGGGGCATAGAGTGAAAGAAACTCTGCCCATTGTTCCTCGCCGGCGCCCGGATCGAACCCGGGACCACAGGATCACAAGCCCAGCGTGCTGTCCGCTCGGCCGACCGGCTCCCCTGATATAACTGCCTGGGACTTAAAAACTTTAATTTTCTCAGGAGGAACAAGGCGAGATCAGTGGACATCTGACTCTTCATATCCTTCTTGACTAAGAAGATGGAATTCAATTTCTTTCTTTATTATGCACGGGAGACAACTCCTGTCACGCAGGGTGCAGCCGCACCTCCACAGATCTCCAGTATCATCTATTGATATTGGTAATGGCTCAAAAGAACCACCACTTACGGGCTATTCATGCCTGTGCCACCTTTGGGTGGCTTAATCTTCATCAATCAATCAATCTTTATTATGCACCCCATACCCAACCCGTGGGCGGTGGTGAAGCAAGTGTATAAACTGTTATTTACCCATGATAGTGTGGATAGCAACATATGTGCAAACATCAATACATATAAATATATTTCTTGTTGCCTAACTGGTACAGAAATGAGTCCAAGAATATTAAGAGAGAAAGAAAGACTGTTGCCAACTCATATACCAACTCAATGACTTAGCAATTCTTCCGCCTGCTATCTGGCCAATTTTTCCGCCTGCTATCTAGCCAATTCTTCCGCCTGCTATCTGGCTAATTCTTCCGCCTGCTATCTGGCCAATTCTTCCGCCTGCTATCTGGCCAATTCTTCCGCCTGCTATCTGGCCAATTTTTCCGCCTGCTATCTGGCTAATTCTTCCGCCTGCTATCTGGCTAATTCTTCCACCTGCTATCTGGCTAATTCTTCCGCCTGCTATCTGGCTAATTCTTCCGCCTGCTATCTGGCCAATTCTTCCGCCTGCTATCTGGCTAATTCTTCCGCCTGCTATCTGGCCAATTCTTCCGCCTGCTATCTGGCCAATATTACGACTTGAATAATATTCATCTAGTAGATATCTCATGTGAATCTCCTTTTTCATCTCTGACCTATCGAGGTGAATGCTTTTACTTAATATTTTGTACTGACTCGATTACGACTGATAAAAAAAATCGCATTAAGACTAATTTGTAATGTATAAATCTACTTTGCGAAGGCCGATATTATGTTGGCAAGATTGCTAGATAACGATTAGCCGCAGTAGTCAACACTATATGCACAGATGCATCTTTTAAAGGTGATAACAAAACGGGTTACGAAAGGATAACTAGCTACCGTTGGGGATGTTAAGGACTTGCTGGTGAGAGAACATCCAAGGCTTGTATGTTTATCTGTTCTACAAGCTTTGAACTGAGCACCTTTCCAGCCCACACTGGTGTGCGAGGCTTAACCACTGCACTGCGCAAAGCGCCTTTAGGCGCTCTGAGAGTTGTGCTTTTTGTTTTTTAATTAGGCTATATTTTAATGTTTTTTGAATGTTTTCATTACTCTTTGTGTTTTGAAATGGAAATAGTTGACTTGGAAACATTTTTGACATTAAATTTACCTGAACATTTATAAAAATAACAAAAATATGTCCTTGACCAAGACGTTTTTGCCGAAAATAGGTGAGCAGTGCGAGGGTTAAATGAAGGTTAATATTCGTGTATCTCGCTTTATTATTATTATTAACATCTTTATTGATAAAATTAATTACAATTTTGTATCTCACTGGTCGATATGAGTTACCTATCAGTTTCTATTCTACTGCTACTATTCTGCTTCTTGCTCCTCTATTTCTCTTCCAACGTTATTTCCCTGCTTCTGGTTCCTCTATTTCTCTTCCTACGCTACTTCCCAGCCGGTTGCTGCGAGGAGCGCGCTTGGTCTATACCTCGTTATCATAAATAGTTGTTGAATAGTTACACAACGCCCACTGATGGCTATCTCCTCACGGTCTCTGTTTTCTGTTGGGCGTCATCGAGAAGGATATCACGCTGTTTAATTTATTTATTTTGTAACCCCTGTGATGTACGTTACCCCCCCCCCCCCCTCTCCTCTCTCTCTCTTCATACACTTTTTGATGAGGTGTCTCTTACAAGGTTATATGTTTCTCTGTTGTTCTGTCGTATATAGAACACGCTCACACACACGCACGCACCACTCCCCCAAACGCACGCACACGCACGCACCGCAAACAAATGTAATGGAATATGTGAAACAAAGTCAGCTACACCCAGCAAGACGGGGCTTAGGAGCTGGCAGTCGACCCTGCAAGCACATTTACGTGAGGACACAAGTAGTTCTTTTAAACCCCCCACAAAAAAAAGAGCTACTTGAATAAAACTCAAATTATTTTGATTTAATATGTCTCTGGCACATTTTTCCATTTTTTTTTTTTGCAAATTATATAAACTTAAAACTCACACCCCAGAAGTGACTCGAACCCATACTGCCAGGAGCACAATGCTGGTGTACAGGATCCCTTAACCGCTCGACCAACAGTTGCATATAGTCCTGGGACCATTCAGGCTTGTTCGCATATATATATATATATATATATATATATATATATATATATATATATATATATATATATATATATATATATATATATATATATATATATCACATGAGACAAAATGCACTATGGGTACGACTTGGCATGGCCCCCCCCCCATCCCTTGTAATGTCATACGCGCGCGCGCGCGCACACACTCTCTGCGCCACATACTCACAATCTCACATTCACCGCAAACATTCCTGAGGTTCGCGGCCGCGCGCACCTTCACCGCAATCTGGTATTATGTTGTTTTAAGTGTAGGTGACACGTTAACCCCCTCCCCCCCCCTCACCGTAGGTCAACTCACTCAGGGTCAGAGGTCAGACCCTATTATTTGTTTATTTATATATATATACAAGAAGGTACATTGGGATTGTGAGGATACATAGTATAGTAATTACATTCTTGTAAAGCCACTAGTAGGCGCAGCGTTTCGGGCAGAATAACTGAATTACGGGCAGAATTACCAGCAGAATAACTGAATTACGGGCAGAATTACCAGCAGAATAACTGAATTAAGGGCAGAATTACCAGCAGAATAACTGAATTACGAGCAGAATAAATGAATTACGGGCAGAATTACAAGCAGAATAACTGAATTACGAGCAGAATAACTGAATTACGGGCAGAATTACGAGCAGAATAACTGAATTACGGGCAGAATTACGAGAATAACTGAATTACGGGCAGAATTACCAGCAGAATAACTGAATTACGAGCAGAATAAATGAATTACGGGCAGAATTACAAGCAGAATAACTGAATTACGAGCAGAATAACTGAATTACGGCAGAATTACCAGCAGAATAACTGAATTACGGGCAGAATTACAAGCAGAATAACTGAATTACGAGCAGAATAATGAATTACGGGCAGAATTACAAGCAGAATAACTGAATTACGAGCAGAATAACTGAATTACGGGCAGAATTACGAGCAGAATAACTGAATTACGGGCAGAATTACGAGAATAACTGAATTACGGGCAGACTTACGAGCAGAATAACGGAATTACGGGCCGAATTACGAGCAGAATAACTGAATTACGGGCAGAATTACAAGCAGAATAACTGAATTACGGGCAGAATTACGAGCGAATAACTGAATTACGGGCAGAATTACGAGCGAATAACTGAATTACGGGCAGAATTACAAGCAGAATAACTGAATTACGGGCAGAATTACGAGCAGAATAACTAAATTACGGGCAGAATAACAGAAATTACGAATAACCGTTAACCG
>WNGS01163002.1:9390089-9408621 GCA_020271785.1 Procambarus virginalis | reverse complement strand
TTGGTTCATTGCAACGCTGAGATAATGTGTTGTGTCCTGCAAGAATGACAACAGTATGAGGGTGTAGCCTTGATATCTTGTCCAGTATGAGGGTGTAGCCTCGTTATCTTGCCCAGTATGAGGGTGTAGCCTTGTTATCTTGCCCAGTATGAGGGTGTAGCCTTGTTATCTTGCCCAGTATGAGGGTGTAGCCTTGTTATCTTGCCCAGTATGAGGGTGTAGCCTTGTTATCTTGCCCAGTATGACGGTGTAGCCTTGTTATCTTGCCAGTATGAGGGTGTAGCCTTGTTATCTTGCCCAGTATGAGGGTGTAGCCTTGTTATCTTGCCCAGTATGAGGGTGTAGCCTTGTTATCTTGCCCAGTATGAGGGTGTAGCCTTGTTATCTTGCCCAGTATGAGGGTGTAGCCTTGTTATCTTGCCCAGTATGAGGGTGTAGCCTTGTTATCTTGCCCAGTATGAGGGTGTAGCCTTGTTATCTTGCCCAGTATGAGGGTGTAGCCTTGTTATCTTGCCCAGTATGAGGTGTAGCCTCGTTATCTTGCCCAGTATGAGGGTGTAGCCTTGATATCTTGCCCAGTATGAGGGTGTAGCCTTGTTATCTTGCCCAGTATGACGGTGTAGCCTTGTTATCTTGCCCAGTATGAGGGTGTAGCCTTGTTATCTTGCCCAGTATGAGGGTGTAGCCTTGTTTCTTGCCCAGTATGATGGTGTACCTTGTTATCTTGCCCAGTATGAGGGTGTAGCCTTGTTATCTTGCCCAGTATGAGGGTGTAGCCTTGTTATCTTGCCCAGTATGAGGGTGTAGCCTTGTTATCTTGCCCAGTATGACGGTGTAGCCTTGTTATCTTGCCCAGTATGAGGGTGTAGTTTTACTATCTTTGCTAGTATGAGATTGTAGCCTTATGTCTAACCTAACCAAACCCTAACTAACCGAGTCTAACCAAATGTAATCCACTTGAATCTAACTCTATATACGGTTCTGACAATCGGGAAATGTACATTGTCGAAGCGATTTGGCTAGGATTTGACCCGTCTCTTGTCAACTCTGCCTCCCGACAAATTTCGCGTTTTTTCGTCCCATTATGTGCTTCTAACTTTTTCCACTACTACCCACGGGATGGGTATGGGGTCCATAACCGTCCACGGGATGGGTATGGGGTCCATAACCGTCCACGGGATGGGTATGGGGTCCATAACCGTCCACGGGATGGGTATGGGTCCATAACCGTCCACGGGATGGGTATGGGGTCCATAACCGTCCACGGGATGGGTATGGGGTCCATAACCGTCCACGGGATGGGTATGGGGTCCATAACCGTCCACGGGATGGGTATGGGGTCCATAACCGTCCACGGGATGGGTATGGGGTCCATAACCGTCCACGGGATGGGTATGGGGTCCATAACCGTCCACGGGATGGGTATGGGGTCCATAACCGTCCACGGGATGGGTATGGGGTCCATAACCGTCCACGGGATGGGTATGGGGTCCATAACCGTCCACGGGATGGGTATGGGGTCCATAACCGTCCACGGGATGGGTATGGGGTCCATAACCGTCCACGGGATGGGTATGGGGTCCATAACCGTCCACGGGATGGGTATGGGGTCCATAACCGCCCACGGGATGGGTATGGGGTCCATAACCGCCCACGGGATGGGTATGGGGTCCATAACCGTCCACGGGATGGGTATGGGGTCCATAACCGTCCACGGGATGGGTATGGGGTCCATAACCGTCCACGGGATGGGTATGGGGTCCATAACCGTCCACGGGATGGGTATGGGGTCCATAACCGTCCACGGATGGGTATGGGGTCCATAACCGTCCACGGGATGGGTATGGGGTCCATAACCGTCCACGGGATGGGTATGGGGTCCATAACCGTCCACGGGATGGGTATGGGGTCCATAACCGTCCACGGGATGGGTATGGGGTCCATAACCGTCCACGGGATGGGTATGGGGTCCATAACCGTCCACGGGATGGGTATGGGGTCCATAACCGTCCACGGGATGGGTATGGGGTCCATAACCGTCCACGGGATGGGTATGGGGTCCATACCGTCCACGGGATGGGTATGGGGTCCATAACCGTCCACGGGATGGGTATGGGGTCCATAACCGTCCACGGGATGGGTATGGGGTCCATAACCGTCCACGGGATGGGTATGGGGTCCATAACCGTCCACGGGATGGGTATGGGGTCCATAACCGCCCACGGGATGGGTATGGGGTCCATAACCGCCCACGGGATGGGTATGGGGTCCATAACCGTCCACGGGATGGGTATGGGGTCCATAACCGTCCACGGGATGGGTATGGGGTCCATAACCGTCCACGGGATGGGTATGGGGTCCATAACCGTCCACGGGATGGTATGGGGTCCATAACCGTCCACGGGATGGGTATGGGGTCCATAACCGTCCACGGGATGGGTATGGGGTCCATAACCGTCCACGGGATGGGTATGGGGTCCATAACCGTCCACGGGATGGGTATGGGGTCCATAACCGTCCACGGGATGGGTATGGGGTCCATAACCGTCCACGGGATGGGTATGGGGTCCATAACCGTCCACGGGATGGGTATGGGGTCCATAACCGTCCACGGGATGGGTATGGGGGTCCATAACCGTCCACGGGATGGGTATGGGGTCCATAACCGTCCACGGGATGGGTATGGGGTCCATAACCGTCCACGGGATGGGTATGGGGGTCCATAACCGTCCACGGGATGGGTATGGGGTCCATAACCGTCCACGGGATGGGTATGGGGGTCCATTACCGCCCACAACATGAGTATGGGGGTCCATTACCACCCACAGCATGAGTATGGGGTGCATAATAAATGACTAAACTAACTTTTAACCAACGGTAAATATGCGACATGTTACACAAAGTAACAGCTCACAAAATACCTACAATTTCAACACCATTTCTCAGTGGGCTGCATGGGTTGGTATGTTTCTGGTTAGGTTAATAAGACTGGACGTTTAACGAAGAGACAAACGAAGAGAATGATAAACGAATGAGAGGAATGGCCACACGAATGCTGGCTGTTACACTATACTTCGTTATACACTCGTTTAATTCGTGTAACAGACGCTGCTAGCTTGCGACTTGACGAAATCTAGTTTCGTTCAATTGATGAAGATTGAGCAACCCAAGAGATGGCATGGGCATGAATAGCCCGTAAGTGCGTGTTTCGTGTTGTGTGCATATTTGTGCGCTAAATTATAAGTATATGCGTAATAAAGTGTACACCATAAAAAGGGGGGGGGGTTGTGGTAGGAGAAGCGAACACACTTATGTATTCAGAGTTAAATGGCAAGTTTTTCCCTGAATGCTCTGTGTTCCCTTCTCTGAGGCTGTGGGTCCCTATAATTGCACCAGAGGTGGTGCCCCCATATATATATATATATATATATATATATATATATATATATTATGCGGAAAATCCACAGAGAAAAATGAAAGGAGATGAACGTTTCGACTCGTTAGAGCCTTTGTCGAAACGTTCACCTCCTTTCATTTTTCTCTGTGGATTTTCCGCATAAAATGATCAGTGTTTTGTGATCGTCAATTGCATATATTATATATATATATATATATATAATATATATATATATATATATATATATATATATATATATATATATTGGGGGTTGAGTGTTCTCTAATAGTCCGGGTTAATTTTCGCTGAGGTAACGGCTGGTAATTTCTGGTAATTAGAAAGTAGAACGAAGATCATTCTTCATTCATTCTTCATTCTACTTTGCTCTGATGAAGGCGAATTAGCCGAAAACGCATTAGAGCATTCTCTATTTTCACATGTGGTTATTCTGCATACTTGGATCAGTGTTTTTGTGATCATTGTTGCATGTGTGTGTATGTNAAATTAATCGAAAAGCAGTGAAAGTGGAACATTGAAGATTGAGTTCATTCAGGCAGACTTTGGCACTTGCGTTTTGACCCTGTCGTAGCTCAGTCGATTAAGACAGTGTCTGGGATGCTCCCGGACGCAGGTTCGAATCCTCGTCACGGCCTTTGTGGATTTGTTCATTTGGCACTTGCGTCGCTGGCACCCTGGCGGCAGTGCCCTCAACTGACCGATCTTGGCACTGTCGATAATAGTGGCAAAACTGGCTATATGTACCGTGTTACTGGGCCAAGTTGTCGGGCCAGACGCGAACCACTTGACAGGTTGTTACGGGTTGTTAACCGTTACAACCGCCAGAGGCGCACTTGACCCAATGCCTCCATAACCATGGATGAAGAACACAACCCCGTCTACCACAATCACGCAGAAAATAACCCTGTCAACCACAATCACGCAGAAAATAACCCCATCTACCACAATCATTTGAAAATTCAAAGTGCCTTGGCTGAGGTGGAAGGGGGGAGCTATGAGGGGTGAGGGATAGTGAGGTAAAAGGGGGGGGGGAGGGGGGAGGATGATTACCTTGAGGTGTTTTCGGGGCTTAGCGTCCCCACGGCCCGGTCGTCGACCAGGCCTCCCTGGTCGATGGTAAAGGTACTGGACGCAGAGGTGAGTATAGGTATACTATGGGATATGTATGTGGGTGGGTGTGTGCGCGCGTGTGTGCGTGTGTGTGTGTGTGTGTGGTGTGTGTGTGTGTGTGTGTGTGTGTGTGTGTGTGTGTGTGTGTGTGTGTGTGTGTGTGTGTGTGTGTGTAGGGGTGAGTGTGTAGCGAGTATGCGTGCGCGCGCGTGCGCGTGTGTGTGTGTAGGGGTGAGTGTGTAGCGAGTATGCGCGCGCGCATGCATCGTGGTGTGATCACGCATCCACCCAGGAAATCATTGTGTGTGCATGCACGCGCGTGCGCCTGCAAATGTTCCATGTAATTGTATACAACGAGGGGTCTCAGTTAAACAGCCTCGTTGTGTTATTAAAGGTAAATGTTTTCTTGTCTTACCAACCTCTGAGTCAAGTAAAACGTTTATTTAAGACTTAAACACTTTAAGACTTTTACTTAAAACCCTTTAAGTAAAAGGTTTGTTATATATATTCCTGATCTTGAAGTGGGATTTAAGTAAGACTTTAGCTATGTTCCCGACCTTAAAGTGGGCTTTAAGTAAGACTATTTTAAAGTGTACTTTAAGTAATAAAGTAATACTTTGGCTGAAGTAATTAGCCAAAGTAATCGGTGGGCCGGAAAATATGTACACCAATATCAATGTTGCAGATCAAGGAGGTCCAAGATACAGTCAACAGGGGGTCCTCGTAGTACAACTGACTTCGTTATCGATTTACACTCGGGGGGGGGGGGGGTGAAGCAGGGGTTTGGACTCCAGGCGGAACAGGCAGAATTGGGTGTGTTTCCTTTCACCTAATTCACCTCTTCACCTAGTCGTAAATAGGTACCCACATTAAACATGACATTAAACCAATGGAAAAAAAGGGGGGTTATAGCTGTTATCACAGTATGGGGTGTCTGTCATACCAGCATCGAGTATATCTGTATATACCAGTATATCTGTTATACCAAAACCAGTGGTATTATACCACCAGTATATCTGTTCAGCTCTTGCCACAGACTAGGACGCAATCCACAACAGTTGGTTAACTCCAAGGAACCTATTTAGTATCTGGTGAACAGAGGCGACAAGTGTTTGGAAACGTGCCCAAACGTCTCGCCTAGCCTTGGAATCGAACCTGGGACAAATTGATTGCAAGTCAGCTGTGATAACAGTGCAAATTGTTGAGTTTAGAGAGTGAATCAGTAGTGCTCACAGTCGTCGCCTGAAGGCTGGACCACTAGAGCTCACAGTCGTCGCCTGAAGGCTGGACGACTAGAGCTCACAGTCGTCGCCTGAAGGCTGGACAACTAGAGCTCACAGTCGTCGCCTGAAGGCTGGACCAATAGAGCTCACAGTCGTCGCCTGAAGGCTGGACCAATAGAGCTCACAGTCGTCGCCTGAAGGCTGGACCACTAGAGCCCACAGTCGTCGCCTGAAGGCTGGACCAATAGAGCTCACAGTCGTCGCCTGAAGGCTGGACGACTAGAGCTCACAGTCGTCGCCTGAAGGCTGGACGACTAGAGCTCACAGTCGTCGCCTGAAGGCAGGACCACTAGAGCTCACAGTCGTCGCCTGAAGGCTGGACGACTAGAGCTCACAGTCGTCGCCTGAAGGCTGGACCAATAGAGCTCACAGTCGTCGCCTGAAGGCTGGACCAATAGAGCTCACAGTCGTCGCCTGAAGGCTGGACGACTAGAGCTCACAGTCGTCGCCTGAAGGCTGGACCACTAGGGCTCACAGTCGTCGCCTGAAGGCTGGACGACTAGAGCCCACAGTCGTCGCCTGAAGGCTGGACCAATAGAACTCACAGTCGTCGCCTGAAGGCTGGACGACTAGAGCTCACAGTCGTCGCCTGAAGGCTGGACGACTAGAGCTCACAGTCGTCGCCTGAAGGCTGGACGACTAGAGCTCACAGTCGTCGCCTGAAGGCTGGACGACTAGAGCTCACAGTCGTCGCCTGAAGGCTGGACGACTAGAGCTCACAGTCGTCGCCTGAAGGCTGGACGACTAGAGCTCACAGTCGTCGCCTGAAGGCAGGACCACTAGAGCTCACAGTCGTCGCCTGAAGGCTGGACGACTCGAGCTCACAGTCGTCGCCTGAAGGCTGGACCACTAGAGCTCACAGTCGTCGCCTGAAGGCTGGACCACTAGAGCTCACAGTCGTCGCTTGAAGGCTGGACCACTAGAGCTCACAGTCGTCGCCTGAAGGCTGGACCACTAGAGCTCACAGTCGTCACCTGAAGGCTGGACCAATAGAGCTCACAGTCGTCTGAAGGCTGGACGACTAGAGCTCACAGTCGCCTGAAAGCTGGACCAATAGAGCTCACAGTCGTCGCCTGAACCAATCAAAGTCTAAGAATAACGACCCTAATGAGGTGCTCTAATGATTAGTAATGCGTTGTATTTTTAACCGATTGGTCGACTTCGTAAAATACACGATGCATTAGGTGATTGGACGGGTCGTTTTAATGGTGTTGTGTATGCTAGTTGTCGAGTATAACCGGCATATCGTACGTCTTTTGTATTTAAGAATATGTTGCCACGTACCTTGATATCAAGAACTCGTTATCCTAGTTTAAGGTGACACAGGTGTTTAAATTTCACAGTTGTGAACTGTTGAAATCTATTTAACCCTTTTCTATTAATTTTCATTCCTCCCGACTGACCCCTATTTTAACCCCCCCCTTCCCCCTATTTCTAGTTTCTACTTCCGTATCGACTCTACCTCCTACTCCCATCTACCGTCCTTAATACCCACAACTCTCTCCTAATCCTCTATCTAATCCCTTTCTAAAGTCCCGTCTACCTTTTTACCTCTGAATTTACCCCTTTTCTACACCCCCTATTACCCCATCTACCCAACATCTACCCATCGTAGATGTTGTAGTACATCTGTAGTACACAGCCTCAGGCTAGAGTCGTATCCTTCGCTCCAACGACGTTGTTAAACTAATAATTGTTGTTAATTGTTTGGAGTAAATGCAGCTAGAATTATTAATGTAGTAAAAACTATCCCTTAATTTCAATTCCTAGCAAATTATAAATAATTGTATAACAGGGTATAATATAAATCAATGAATATAATTTGAAATTCTAGTTAATGTAACTCGGTATTCATTATTTAATTGTTTCTCTTAGTCCTTAATATTAGCTTTCTTCCCTTTCCTGTGTCGCTTCTGTGGCGATTATACTGCGAGCAGCCGCGTCCAACAGCCTGGTTGATCAGTCCAGCAACCAGGAGGCCTGGTCGATGACCGGGCCGCGGGGACGATAAGCCCCGGAAGCACCTCAAGGTATCCTCAAGGTAAGGTAAGGCAAGTGGTTAAGGGGTCGTGACTCTTATACCCATGGTCAAAGTTACCATGGGGCATGTATACTCTTCTCATACCCAAGGTCAAAGTTACCATGGGGCATGTATACTCTTATACCCAAGGTCAAAGTTACCATGGGGCATGTACACTCTTATACCCAAGGTCAAAGTTACCATGGGGCATGTATACTCTTATACCCAAGGTCAAAGTTACCATGGGGCATGTATACTCTTATACCCAAGGTCAAAGTTACCATGGGGCATGAATACTCTTATACCCAAGGTCAAAGTTACCATGGGGCATGTATACTCTTATACCCAAGGTCAAAGTTACCATGGGGCATGTATACTCTTATACCCAAGGTCAAAGTTACCATGGGGCACGTATACTCTTATACCCAAGGTCAAAGTTACCATGGGGCATGTACACTCTTATACCCATGGTCAAAGTTACCATGGGGCATGTATATTCTTATACCCAAGGTCAAAGTTACCATGGGGCATGTATACTCTTATACCCAAGGTCAAAGTTACCATGGGACATGAATACTCTTATACCCAAGGTCAAAGTTACCACGGGGCATGTATACTCTTCTTATACCCAAGATCAAAGTTACCATGGGGCATGTATACTCTTATACCCAAGGTCAAAGTTACCACGGGGCATGTAAACTCTTCTTATACCCAAGGTCAAAGTTACCACGGGGCATGTACACTCTTCTTATACCCAAGATCAAAGTTACCATGGGGCATGTATACTCTTATACCCAAGGTCAAAGTTACCACGGGGCATGTATACTCTTCTTATACCCAAGATCAAAGTTACCATGGGGCATGTATACTCTTATACCCAAGGTCAAAGTTACCACGGGGCATGTATACTCTTCTTATACCCAAGATCAAAGTTACCATGGGGCATGTATACTCTTCTTATACCCAAGATCAAAGTTACCACGGGGCATGTATACTCTTATACCCAAGGTCAAAGTTACCATGGGGCATGTATACTCTTATACCCAAGGTCAAAGTTACCACGGGGCATGTACGCTCTTCTTATACCCCAAGGTCAAAGTTACCAAAGTGCCAACCACGTAGTGGGAGGGGACATTAACTCGGGTTTATCACGACAACTTACATACTATTATTAACTTATTCCTGAGAGCTAAACATGCACATAACCAATATAAAAAGTTGAACTCACTGCCTTGGGACGAGAGGGGGAAGGTCTCCCATGTTGATCATTTGGTATTAATGAGGATGTTACTGGATATCTTATACAGTATAAGACCAACGGTGATGGCGACAGCCTGTCTGAGCACCTTTGTATTATTTACATCTTCACTATACCTCACGTGCTACCAGTTTTTTTTATTATTATTATTATTTTCTACCACAGACGTGGCCACACATTTACAATGCTAATTTACAATCTACCGTCCAGCCCAAGCGGTTGGACACCAAACACGAGAGGACAGAATCATCAAGCAACCGAAAGATTAAGATGAAGTTGAAATTGCGAGATTAAAAAGTTATACATGGACTTAAAATAAAAGTTTTACACATTTGTGTATCTGATATTGGAAGGTGCAATCCCTGGAAACACAAACCGAAACTGTCTATTTTCCGCTTATTACAACTTGTAATAAAGTTGCTACATCTTGGCTTAACGTGTTTATGACGTATTAGAACGTTGTTACAACTTGCTATATTGGTTTTTATAACTGGTTAGGAGGTGTTAAATCTTGTTCGAACGTTGTACCAACGTCGTAGTTTCGGTGTATGTTTGGCGGGATATGTTCCTTCCACATAAACACAAATGTCCTTCATGACACCTCTCTAGGTAACGTCATAAATGTGACATTTTCGAGGGGAAATATTCAACACAGTTTAACAGTGATACGAACAGCACAGACGTGATAGAATCTTACCATAATCCCAAGCCTTGCCAGTCTGGGTCCAGATTCACGAAGCAGTTACGCAAGCACTTACGGACCTGTACATCTCTTCTCAATCTTTGGCGGCTTTGTTTACAATTATTAAACCGTTAATAAGCTCCGAAGCACCAGGAGGCTGTTTATAACAATAACTACAGTTGATTGCGAAGTTTTATGTTTGTAAACTGTTTATTAAATGTAATCAAAGCCGTCAAAGATTGAGGAAAGATATACACGTTCGTAAGTACTTGCGTAACTGCTTCGTCAATCTGGCCCTTGGACTGCAAATCAAAGCTAAAGCACCCATTTGTTTTTTTTTATTGACATTTTAGTGCATGTCAGTTTATCATAAGATTAAGGTTTATCCACAGCTTGCAGGCTTTTTTCATCGCCTTCTATAACACACCCTGTACCAAAGAACTTTTTCTTTTCCTTTACCAAAGAACTGACATTCATTGTCAGTTCGAATGTTTCGAACTCGATCCTCGGCTTGCTCCTCCACTCTTGGTCTGTTGAGCTCTACCCTCATGGTGGAATTCTAGGTCTCTCCCCGCCCTCCGTCATTTATTTTTTGTTCCCATCTAAGGTCTGCCATTCCTATCTATCTCTAGTTTCCCACTCTAATTTTAGAAGTTCCATATGTAGGACTATTTCTGTGCACTCCACCGTCCCGTTGTGAGACTCATTGGACTCATTACCGAACCCCGAAACATGACTGCTCTCACTCACCGATTCTCCATTCATCCTCGACTTACGCATGTCCCCCAACACCATCTGTGGCTTTAAAACCTCGAACCTGTGACATTAAAGCCTCAAACCTGTGACATAGAAACCTCAAACCTGTGGCTTTAAAACCTCGAACCTGTGACATTAAAGCCTCAAACCTGTGACATAGAAACCTCAAACCTGTGGCTTTAAAACCTCGAACCTGTGGCTTTAAAACCTCGAACCTGTGACTTCAAAATATCGAACCACTGACTTTACCCGCCAGGAGCGACAAACCGCCTCTGCTCTCCTAACATCTTTATCTGCGAAGTATCCCCCCCCCCCAATCCGATGCAGCATTAATCAGCTGGTGTTTAGCAGCAACTACAGTCAATACACAAAAATGGTAACTTACCTTATAATTGGGTGTTTTCTGTCCGTCGATGATCACAAATTCTTACCTGTAATGACGTGAAAGAAATGTTAATATGCAATAGTAAAAATGTCTTTACACATTTCATTATTCACACACATGAAATAAAAACAACGATTACATTTTAATCCATCTATTTAATCCACGTGAAGATCATATTTGAATATGGACGTGTTGCTAACCTGTTCTGATGGTAGATGGCGCTGCTGTACTTCGTAGTGGGTGGTCAGACTGCCACCTACGAGGTATTCACAATCAACAATCTTGGAAGACGTCGTAAACACTTAACACCGAACAAGAAACACTGAACGAAAGAGCGGAGGCGGCGACAAGTATGGGCTTTAGAGACAACAGTAAAGGTCCCATCTTCGACAGGTAATTCACTACCAAGTTAACACTTTGCAACTTACGAAGTTGGTTCGTAAGTTTACTGTCGGTGTTTACTGTCCTGGCTTTACATTGATTTCACGTTAATGATCACATTGTACTTTTGGGATACTGTTAGCCAAGGAATGAGCAATTCAAGTACCGGTGCCCATATAACTAGAATTATCCTGTTAAAAATCATTTAACTCTACATAACCATTGTACTATGTAGTCGTTGTAACTCATTGTAACTCACTTGCTTTTCATATCCGACATTAAGTGATTAAATAATTTAGTCACAATTTACACTTTTTGTCACACTTTTTCTCACGATGGTAATTTAACCATGTAATGTTATATTTGTCCTGCAACCCGTCCTCGACTCAAGTCCATTTCATCCAGCCGTCAACACCACAGACGCATTCAGAATTTTTATATGCTGTTCATTCAAAACATGACTTTCTGAAATATAAAAAAAATATTATAATACATTAGCATATTGTGAATATATAGGCATAGGTTAGGTTAGGTGTTTAAGGTTCTGTTGGCGATTATGTGTATTTGTAGTACGTGGGTGAAGCATTTATAGCGTTGTGGTTCGAACAAAACTCGTCAGTGAAGCACTTGTTCCGGAAGTGTTCGAACGTCAACAGTTGTGAGTCGTGTGTAAACTGTTTGTCATTCAAAAAACAGGGGGGTTGGCGGGTGGATGGAATGGCTTTTTGGGTCTTTTGTTTGGAGGACGAGCTGTAACACTTAAGAGGTGCTTCACACAACTCTGCTTCAAAGTATTGAAGTCAAGTTCCCGTTAATTCGCTTCATGCAGGTCGGCGCGTTCAATCCCCGACCGTCCAAGTGCTTGGGCACCATTCCTTTCCCCCCCCCCGGGTCCCATCCCAAATCCTTATCCTGATTCCCTTCCCAATGCTCTACAGTCGTAATGGCTTGGCGCTTTCCCCTGATGGTTCCCTCCCCTTAATTCAGCCGTCAAAACCCCAACCGTTTCCGTTGCTTGGGGGATCGTTCCAGAGCTCGCCATAAGAGTTTATCGGCCACATTGTTGTTCATGATTACCGTTTTTCCATTATGTAAATCAGAGCCGAAATAATAATTAGCAAGCGCCGATAAATAGGTTGGTATGGCGGGGTTGCCACGGGGGCGGGGAATGGCGCCTGCGGGTCCACCACTCACCCTCATGTCACTCAAAACATTATCTAATTTACTCACAGAAACGCACTATATATCCCTAACTTGTTGCCACTAGTATGGTCACTGTTACTTACCTTATACGCTACGACATTCAGGTATAGGAACAACTGCCTGTTTAGCCCCCAAAAGTAGCAAGATAGGGATGAGCTCTTAAGCACCTGCAACCGGCTCCAGAGGCAGGTGTACCAACCCCAGCTGCTCCGCGGGAGACGTCGCCCGTCACGCAGGGGGGGCAGTTGCACCTCCACAGATCTCCAGTATCATCTACTGGTAATGGCTTAAAAGGGTTACCACTTACGGGTTATTCATGCCCGTGCCACCTTTTTGGGTGGCTTAATCTTCATCAATCATCAATCCAGCTGCTCTGAGGCGCCTGGCCTGAGGACACGATGAATTGCCAACAGCGCCTACGAAATAATTTATATGAAAATTACGAATTTGAGTACACAGTGCTGTAAAAAATTATGAATGCGTCTTTGGCTTGGCTGTAATTTGGAGAAAATAAACAGAAGATGCGTCGAAATAATTCAAATAATTCGTAAACGTGGTTCACTCTCAAGCTGGGTCTAAGCCGTGGCCGACGAGCAGAACGCGTTCGTTAATTTTAATTGCTGTGAAACCGAAAACTATAGTTTCTCGAAAATATATTAATATTTATGTATATTATAAACCTAGCATTGGTTAGGAGTAAAGGTTCTGTCAGTAATTACTGGAATATGAATTACGTGGGGGGCAGCAATTAGGGAGGTGCAATTCGAACGCTGTTATGACTCGGGGCTTAACCTGGATGTAAACAATGTAATCAATACAACTTCTGTTATCTATTATATTTGATCAACCTGGTTTTATATTATCATTGTCATAGAGATAATAATATCCAGTTACCAAGTAGATAAAATTAAGTAATTAATAGTTAATTTTGTCTGCGTGTGCTTTGAAAAAAAAAAAGACCAATTCAGAATTTGGTGAGCGAGGTGAAATTTCTGTACACTAGCTTGATTATGTACATCGATGTTCGATGGCTTCGTATAGATTCTGTACATAAGGACTTGATGAATGACAGTCCACTACGGGCTTACCATAGCCCGTGCTACTTAGAACTTTTTGTTCCAGGTAGCGAATCTTAAACAATAACAACAGAGTGGATGAAATTCATCTTTTTTTTTTTTTTAGGAATGAATTTTTGCTTTTAGTCAAGAATAATTAATATGACCTTGTATGGATTTGTAGATTGAAGTTTTTTTTTTTAATTTCTTCTCATTTAAATGGCATGAACATAAAACTAAGTCTGGCATCTTGTTATCAAATCACACTTGATGTTTAATAACAAAATTGCCTTTGAAATCAAAATGAAATGTTTTAAGCGTGATGTTGACAGTGACACTTTTATTAAATATTTCCCAAACAAAAAAAAAATACATGAGAGAACTTGAAGTTTAAACAAAAACAGACATTCAGCGCCTAGAAGTTGAATTTTTTAGCATCACTGATTCAATTAACGGGATGGGTATGAGGTGCATAATAAAGAAAGGTTTGATTCACTTAAGATTTACTGCGATCGCGTCACTTGTGGAAACTGAGCAATTCATAAAATATGCAGACAGAGCAACAGAGAAACTTTATACTCAAATGTTGCAACGGATTGATTTAGATTTTGAGTTGCAATTAGCAATTCAATTTGGAAACAAAAGCTTGTCGACTTAAGAGCTCAGCTGAAACATATTGAAAAAGATCAACTATTGACTGGATTAACATACAAATTTCCTTACTAAAAAAAAATCATAAAAACTTCCATTCCTGAAACTTTTTTCTCGATAAATTCAGATTTAAATTTTATTTACTTTACAAATAAGATTTACTGATGAAACTACTACCACAGTTCTCAAAACAACCCAATACAAGCCAGATATAAAAATATATCGTCGATGGTGTGGTAGTAAAAATTAAACTGAGAATAAAATCTACCTATATTCCTTTATGAATACTTCAAATCATTTTGTTTATCAAGGGAACACGAGAGAATGCAGGCGATGAGTCACAATAACGTGGCTGAAACATGTTGACCAGACCACACACTAGAAGGTGAAGGGACGACGACGTTTCGGTCCGTCCTGGACCATTCTCAAGTCGATACGTGATGAGGAAGTAGAGACAGGCAATAAATAGGCAAGAGAGAGCTGAGGAGCAAAGTAAGGTGTAGTAGAGGGGATAGTAATAATAATAAGAGCTGCAGAAGGCCTATTACCCTATACGAGGCAGCTCCTATTATAACCACCGAATGAGAAAGAGACAGGAATAAGAAGAGGATAGCAAGGGAGCTTAGGAGAAGAGAGAAAGAAAAGGAAAGAGAAAGAAAGATAAATGGAAGGGGTAGGCTTATGTTAGGTCACGTTTGTTAGAAAGATTAGAGCATTTGAGTATATACTGTGAAAGGGAAGAGTCCACAGCAAAGCCAGGACTCAAGTTCATGTTGGGTACATTGTGTATTAGAGCCGATTCCACAAGACGGCGTCTGTGTAGAGTAGAGGCAGGAAAGATTATTTTGGAGGAAGACCAATCAATGGGATGATTAGAATCCCTCACATGGCAGAAGAGAGCATTGTTAGTGTCTGCAGACTTAACACTTCTCTTGTGTTCTTTAAGTCTGTCATTCAGTGTACGGCCAGTTTCGCCAAAGTATTGGAGAGGACAAGACGAACAGGAAATAGAGTAGACACCAGCAGCATTAGAAGCAGGAGGAGCAGTGTGAACTAGATTGCTACGAAGTGTGTTAGTTTGTCGAAAGGCATTCATGCAAAGCCACTATAGCGTTTTGGACAGAAACGGGGCTTTATTAGGATTTGTTGCCTATCCTGATGCCCGCAGCTGCCCTCGTCTATATCCAGGAGTTAGTTACCCATGGGCAAAATTACTACCATATTATCCAAAGACAATAACAGTGTGAGTTAATTGAGACGGCAATTTGCGATTTATATTTTTTTCCCCAAATTTAAATTTCTTATCTAAACATCGTCATTAAGGAAATCAAATATTCAACCCTAGAATAATTTTATCTAAAGTATATCTATATTAAGGATAATCCCTACCAATTTGGTCCAGGTCTTAATTGTCTGTTTGCTGATCATAATCATCAACGAATTATGGCTTTCTCCCAAGCCAGCCGACCGTGTCGAGGCTTGTTGCAATGTCAAACTTCTCTCGAACCAGACCTGAATATATATACATAGTCCACAGCTCAGCAAAAACATGCAGAGCACTTACCTCTGGTCTTCTCCGCACTTCGGACCTGCCCTTCATCCTGCTGCACTTTGCACTTCACGAAATCATTCCTCTCCGGCAATTAAAATCCCCCTTGATGTACAGATGATCCTATTCCTCCGTGAAGTCTGTCTGAGACGACCCACGACTGGTTAATACTTCACGAAAGGATCAATATACACATACAACAGTGTGATTAATGACCTCGGGCTGCGGGAGTGACTTCGAGCAATTTGTTGAGGTCTTGAAGAATACTCTGATTAATTTATCTCCCCTCTTTTTCTTGGCTCTCGTTAGACTCTTTGTTCTTTGTAATCTTTTTTATTTTGCTTTCATGTGGTTTGCTTATTCTTCATGTTCTCTTTCTGTTCCATTTGCTTTTCAAAATTTAGAGTTTTTTTGGTTCATTTGCAACGCTGAGATAATGTGTTGTGTCCTGCAAGAATGACAACAGTATGAGGGTGTAGCCTTGATATCTTGTCCAGTATGAGGGTGTAGCCTCGTTATCTTGCCCAGTATGAGGGTGTAGCCTTGATATCTTGTCCAGTATGAGGGTGTAGCCTTGATATCTTGCCCAGTATGACGGTGTAGCCTTGTTATCTTGCCCAGTATGAGGGTGTAGCCTTGTTATCTTGCCCAGTATGACGGTGTAGCCTTGTTATCTTGCCCAGTATGACGGTGTAGCCTTGTTATCTTGCCCAGTATGAGGGTGTAGTTTTACTATCTTTGCTAGTATGAGATTGTAGCCTTATATCTAACCTAACCAACCCTAACTAACCGAGTCTAACCAATGTAATCCACTTGAATCTAACTCTATATACGGTTCTGACAATCGGGAAATGTACATTGTCGAAGCGATTTGGCTAGGATTTGACCCGTCTCTTGTCAACTCTGCCTCCCGACAAATTTCGCGTTTTTTTCGTCCCATTATGTGCTTCTAACTTTTTCCACTACTACCCACGGGATGGGTATGGGGTCCATAACCGTCCACGGGATGGGTATGGGGTCCATAACCGTCCACGGGATGGGTATGGGGTCCATAACCGTCCACGGGATGGGTATGGGGTCCATAACCGTCCACGGGATGGGTATGGGGTCCATAACCGTCCACGGGATGGGTATGGGGTCCATAACCGTCCACGGGATGGGTATGGGTCCATAACCGTCCACGGGATGGGTATGGGGTCCATAACCGTCCACGGGATGGGTATGGGGTCCATAACCGTCCACGGGATGGGTATGGGGTCCATAACCGTCCACGGGATGGGTATGGGGTCCATAACCGTCCACGGGATGGATATGGGGTCCATAACCGTCCACGGGATGGGTATGGGGTCCAAAACCGTCCACGGGATGGGTATGGGGGTCCATTACCGCCCACAACATGAGTATGGGGGTCCATTACCACCCACAGCATGAGTATGGGGTGCATAATAAATGACTAAACTAACTTTTAACCAACGGTAAATATGCGACATGTTACACAAAGTAACAGCTCACAAAATACCTACAATTTCAACACCATTTCTCAGTGGGCTGCATGGGTTGGTATGTTTCTGGTTAGGTTAATAAGACTGGACGTTTAACGAAGAGACAAACGAAGAGAATGATAAACGAATGAGAGGAATGGCCACACGAATGCTGGCTGTTACACTATACTTCGTTATACACTCGTTAATTCGTGTAACAGACGCTGCTAGCTTGCGACTTGACGAAATCTAGTTTCGCTCATTGATGAAGATTGAGCAACCCAAGAGATGGCATGGGCATGAATAGCCGTAAGTGCGTGTTTCGTGTTGTGTGCATATTTGTGGGCTAAATTATAAGTATATGCGTAATAAAGTGTACACCATAAAAAAAGGGGGGGGGGTGGTAGGAGAAGCGAACACACTTATGTATTCAGAGTTAAATGGCAAGTTTTTTCCCTGAATGCTCTGTGTTCCCTTCTCTGAGGCTGTGGGTCCCTATAATTGCACCAGAGGTGGTACCCCCCCTATATATATTATATATATATAATATATTATATATATATATATATATATATATATATATATGCGGAAAATCCACAGAGAAAAATGAAAGGTGAACGTTTCGACTCGTTAGAGCCTTTGTCGAAACGTTCACCTCCTTCATTTTTCTCTGTGGATTTTCCGCATAAAATGATCAGTGTTTTGTGATCGTCAATTGCATATATATATATATATATATATATATATATATATATTATATATATATATATATATATATATTGGGGTTGGGTGTTCTCTAATAGTCCGGGTTAATTTTCGCTGAGATAACGGCTGGTAATTTCTGAAGCAGGTAATATCTCCTCCTTTCTATTTGTTTATATGCTTACTCATGCATAGCATCACACGCAGGTTCATGTTACTACTGGCCCCAGGGACCTGCGTATTTCTGATGACAGCTAAGCACGCCAGGATCAACAACCCAGCGGGTTTGCTTCCTATTGGGGAGTGTGTACATGCTGCTATGGCGGTGTGTCCACTCACAGGATGAGTGGCGCTGCCCAATACTGTCACATATGCCGTGTGTCCACTCACAGGATGAGTGGCGCTGCCCAATACTGTCACTATGGCAGTGTGTCCACTCACAGGATGAGTGGTGCTGCCCATACTGTCACTATGGCGGTGTGTCCACTCACAAGATGAGTGGCGCTGCCCAATACTGTCACTATGGCGGTGTGTCCACTCACAGGATGAGTGGCGCTGCCCAATACTGTCACTATGGCGGTGTGTCCACTCACAGGATGAG
>WNGS01163002.1:9365120-9389429 GCA_020271785.1 Procambarus virginalis | reverse complement strand
TTGCAGGAGGGCCATGGTGCTATCGGAGGGCCATGATGGTATTAGCCTCTGAATATTTCCATTCCTCACCGCAGTAGCCCGCAGGAAGCCGCCCATTGCGATTATGCTTTTCACCAGGCTGATAATTAGTTACGATTCACTGCATCTCGTCGCATTTCACCTACTCGCACAGGAATTTCTGTATTGAAGAGGCACTTCCTTAAATCTGGCGCTGGTGCATCTCTCTCTCTCTCGCTAAATGGAATGGTGTTTAATTATTTACATTTGGTATAGGTTGAACTTTCTCGCTATCAACATGACTTCACTGACTCGTTCGTAACAAATCTGCTCTTGCAGGTCGGTATAATTTGAACTTGAGAACATTAACCACAGTGTAAATCTGTGCAATTCAGTCAGAAGTGTATGATTGAATTCACGTCGTAGGGAATAGGAAGATTAGTTAAGTGAACAAATCCACAAAGGCCGTGACGAGGATTCGAACCTACGTCCGAGAGGATCCCAGACGCGCCTTAATCGACTGAGCTACGACGTGTATTGTAGTTAAGTCAATGGAGGTGAGGTAAAATACTAACCTTCCCCATGATGCAACCAACAACATTTTGCCTAGCTCCCGAGTTCCTATTTACTGCTCTGGTGAACAGAAGCATCAGGTGAGAAACATGTCCAACCTTTCCTGTCCTGCATAGGTGACTAAACTGCATCGTTTGATTGCGAGCCGCAAATGAACACAATCTTCTTAATTTAATCGAAAAGCAGTGAAAGTGGAACATTGAAGATTGAGTTCATTCAGGCAGACTTTGGCACTTGCGTTTGACCCTGTTGTAACTCAGTCGATTCGAATGTCGGACGCAGGTTCGAATCCTCGTCACGGCCCTTGTCGATTTGTTCATTTGGCACTTGCGTCGCTGGCACCCTGGGCGCAGTGCCCTCAACTGACCCATCTTGGCACTGTCGATAATAGTGGCAAAACTGGCTATATGTACCGTGTTACTGGGCCAAGTTGTCGGGCCAGACGCGAACCACTTGACAGTTGTTACGGGTTGGGTTACAGGTTGGGTTACGGGTTAGAGGCGCACTTGACCCAATGCCTCCATAACCATGGATGAAGAACACAAACCCCGTCTACACAATCACGCAGAAAATAACCCTGTCAACCACAATCACGCAGAAAATAACCCTGTCTACCACAATCACGCAGAAAATAACCCCGTCTACCACAATCAATCACGCAGCACACAACCCCGTCTACCACAATCACGCACACACACAACCCCGTCTACCACAATCACGCAGAAAATAACCCCGTCTACCACAATCAATCACGCAGCACACAACCCCGTCTACCACAATCAACCACGCAGCACACAACCCCGTCTACCACAATCACCACGCAGCACACAACCCCGTCTACCACAATAACTTGAAAATTCAAAGTGCCTTGGCTGAGGTGGAAGGGGGAGCTATGAGGGTGAGGGATGGTCAGGTGGAGGGGTGAGGGATAGTGAGGTAAAAGGGGGGGGAGGGAGGGGGGGAGGATGATTACCTTGAGGTGTTTTCGGGGCTTAGCGTCCCACGGCCCGGTCGTCGACCAGGCCTCCCTGGTCGATGGTAAAGGTACTGGACGCAGAGGTGAGATTATGAGGGGTGGAGCTGAATAGAGGGTGTGTGAGTATAGGTGTACTACGACATATGTATGGTGGGTGTTTGGTGCGTGTGTGTGTGCGCGCGTGTTAGGTGGTGTGTTGCGCGTGTAGAGGTGAGTGTGTGCGCGTGTAGGGGTGAGTGTGTAGCGAGTATGCGCGCGCGCACGCACGCATCGTGGTGTGATCTCGCATCCACCCAGGAAATCATTGTGTGTGCATGCACGCGCGTGCGCCTGCAAATGTTCCATGTAATTGTATACAAACGAGGGGTCTCAGTTAAACAGCCTCGTTGTGTTATTAAAGGTAAATGTTTTCTTGTCTTACCAACCTCTGAGTCAAGTAAAACGTTTATTTAAGACTTAAAGACTTTAAGACTTTTACTTAAAATCCTTTAAGTAAAAGGTTTGTTATATATTCCTGATCTTGAAGTGGGATTTAAGTAAGACTTTAGCTATGTTCCCGACCTTAAAGTGGGCTTTAAGTAAGACTATTTTACAGTGTACTTTAAGTATGGCTTTAAGTAACAAAGTAATACTTTGGCTGAAGTAATCAGCCAAAGTAACTTACTTTGCCTACTTACCGGTGGTAAGTAAGTAGTACCGGCCCACTTACTTACCACTTACTTACCAGTAAGTGGTAAGTAAGTGGGCCGGTAAACATGTACACCAATATCAATGTTGCAGATCAAGGAGGTCCAAGATACAGTCACCAGGGGGTCCTCGTAGTACAACTGACTTCGTTATCGATTTACACTCGGGGGGGGGGGGGAAGCAGGGGTTTGGACTCCAGGCGGAACAGGCAGAACTGGGCGTGTTTCCTTTCACCTAATTCACCTCTTCACCTAGTCGTAAATAGGTACCCACATTAAACATGACATTAAACCAATGGAAAAAAGGGGGGTTATAGCTGTTATCACAGTATGGGGTGTCTGTCATACCAGCATCGAGTATATCTGTATATACCAGTATATCTGTTATACCACCACCAGTGGTATTATACCACCAGTATATCTGTTCAGCTCTTGCCACAGACTAGGACGCAATCCACAACAGTTGGTTAACTCCAAGGAACCTATTTAGTATCTGGTGAACAGAGGCGACAAGTGTTTGGAAACGTGCCCAAACGTCTCGCCTAGCCTTGGAATCGAACCTGGGACAATTGATTGCAATTGTTGAGTTTAGAGAGTGAATCAGTAGTTCTCACAGTCGTCGCCTGAAGGCTGGACCACTAGAGCTAACAGTCGTCGCCTGAAGGCTGGACGACTAGAGCTCACAGTCGTCGCCTGAAGGCTGGACCAATAGAGCTCACAGTCGTCGCCTGAAGGCTGGACCAATAGAGCTCACAGTCGTCGCCTGAAGGCTGGACCAATAGAGCTCACAGTTGTCGCCTGAAGGCTGGACCAATAGAGCTCACAGTTGTCGCCTGAAGGCTGGACCAATAGAGCTCACAGTTGTCGCCAGAAGGCTGGACCAATAGAGCTCACAGTCGTCTGAAGACTAGACCACTAGAGCTCACAGTCGTCGCCTGAAGGCTGGACGACTAGAGCTCACAGTCGTCGCCTGAAGGCTGGACCACTAGAGCTCACAGTCGTCGCCTGAAGGCTGGACCACTAGAGCTCACAGTCGTCGCCTGAAGGCTGGACCACTAGAGCTCACAGTCGTCGCCTGAAGGCTGGACCAATAGAGCTCACAGTCGTCGCCTGAAGGCTGGACGACTAGAGCTCACAGTCGTCTGAAGACTAAACCACTAGAGCTCACAGTCGTCGCCTGAAGACTAGACCACTAGAGCTCACAGTCGTCGCCTGAAGGCTGGACCACTAGAGCTCACAGTCGTCGCCTGAAGGCTGGACCACTAGAGCTAACAGTCGCCTGAAGGCTGGACCAATAGAGCTCACAGTCGTCGCCTGAAGGCTGGACCACTAGAGCTCACAGTCGCCTGAAGGCTGGACCACTAGAGCTCACAGTCGCCTGAAGGCTGGACCACTAGAGCTAACAGTCGTCGCCTGATGGCTGGACGACTAGAGCTCTCAGTCGTCTGAAGACTAAACCACTAGAGCTCACAGTCGTCGCCTGAAGACTAGACCACTAGAGCTCACAGTCGTCGCCTGAAGGCTGGACCACTAGAGCTCACAGTCGTGGCTGAAGGCTGGACCACTAGAGCTCACAGTCGTGGTCTGAAGGCTGGACCACTAGAGCTCACAGTCGTGGTCTGAAGGCTGGACCACTAGAGCTCACAGTCGTGGTCTGAAGGCTGGACCACTAGAGCTCACAGTCGTGGTCTGAAGGCTGGACCACTAGAGCTCACAGTCGTGGTCTGAAGGCTGGACCACTAGAGCTCACAGTCGTGGTCTGAAGTCTGGACCACTAGAGCTCACAGTCGTGGTCTGAAGGCTGGACCACTGGAGCTCACAGTCGTGGTCTGAAGGCTGGACCACTAGAGCTCACAGTCGCCTGAAGGCTGGACCACTAGAGCTAACAGTCGTCGCCTGATGGCTGGACGACTAGAGCTCAGAGTCGTCTGAAGACTAAACCACTAGAGCTCACAGTCGTCGCCTGAAGGCTGGACCACTAGAGCTCACAGTCGTCGCCTGAAGGCTGGACCACTAGAGCTCACAGTCGTGGTCTGAAGGCTGGACGACTAGACAACTACACAAACCCAACAACCCATCCAACCAATCGGAGCCTAAGAATAACGACACTAATCAGGTTCTCTAATGATTAGTAATGCGTTGTATTTTTAACCGATTGTCGACTTCGTAAAATAGACGATGCATTAGGTGATTGGACGGGTCGTTTTAATGGTGTTGTGTATACTAGTTGTCGAGTATAACCGGCATATCGTACGTCTTTTGTAATGTAAGAATATGTTGCCACGTACCTTGATATCAAGAACTCGTTATCCTAGTTTAAGGTGACACAGGTGTTTAAATTTCACAGTTGTGAAATGTTGAAATCTATTTAACCCTTTTCTATTAATTTTCATTCCTCCCGACTGACCCCTATTTTAACCCCCCCCCCTTACCCTATTTCTAGTTTCTACTTCCGTATCGACTCTACCTCCTACTCCCATCTACCGTCCTTAATACCCACAACTCTCTCCTAATCCTCTATCTACTCCCTTTCTAAAGTCCCGTCTACCTTTTTACCTCTGAATTTACCCCTTTTCTACACCCCCTATTACCCCATCTACCCAACATCTACCCATCGTAGATGTTGTAGTACATCTNCGCACTGGAATGGCCTCTCAAACGCACGATTAAAAGACCTGTTGTCACGACCCGACTTTAAGCTCCCTCGTCGTCCCAACTTATCGTCCGTCACTCCCTCTGCGACCCAAAAGGATATGAAGAGAGAGAGAATTTATATATATATATTTAAACCCTCACGTGGAGCCGACTTTTGTGAATATGTTCCGAGCAGCTCAACATTATTTTTGGCTTTACTTACATCATTCTTCTGTCTGTCGAATGATATCAATATATATATTTTTATCTTTGTTTGTGTGTGTTTTTGGTGTGGATATTCCTTCAGTGGTGAACACATACAGACGTGATCACCATTTTTCGCATTGGCGAGTGACAAGAAAGCATCTTAAACCTGTGTATCTGGTGCTGTGCTTGTGGCATGTATTGTTGTGAAGGATTGTCGTCGTCACTCTCACAATCTGACACGCCGTAACTGATTGTGTGTGTGTATTATATTATTTGTATTTACTATTTGTGTCTGCAGAATCGGGCTATTATCTCTTGGATAATAAGCAATTTATTTAGTTATCTATATATATTTGTGATGATCTGAAAGCATATTGCGGTTCCAGTAATAGTCTACATGTAAACTGGCAAATGATCTTTTGTTGTAAACAAATTATTCTCAAGGTAAAACGTTATTGTATTATAAATCGTTGGTTTAAAATATAAGAAGCATATGCTGAAAACATTTTCTTTGGAGAATTATGCTACTTCTCACCACCTTCCCTCCCTTTCATCACCTCTATTCTTCACACCTTTCCCTTCATTGCAGTAAACTTTTTAAAATAACACTTTCTAAGCTTTTCGTAAATAAACTACATAAGATAAAGGAACACTATGTAGAAAATAATATACTTGATGAATCTTAGTGAGGATGCAGTTTGGTATTTAGCGAGATTGCAATTTATTGAAATTTCCCCTTTAATGTTAAAGTGGGAGAAGGGGATACGGGTGGGGGTTCAGGGGCTCGACGCCGTTCCGCCTATGACCATCTCCGACCTGAGACTAGTCACCCTGCAAAATTTGGTAAGCCTAGCCCTGCGGGTCAGACTACCAACCTCGAACAGACACAGACAAAAATTAAATTATTATGTTCACCAGACCACACACTAGAAGGTGAAGGGACGACGACGTTTCGACGACTTGAGAATGGTCCAGGACGGAGCGAAACGTCGTCGTCCCTTCACCTTCTAGTGTATGGCCTGGTCAACATACTTTAGCCACGTTATTGTGACTCATCGCCTGCATTAAATGATTATCTTTCATATCAACGTAACTTAAGGAAGCAAGAGATGAGTACGGGTTGCATAGTCCACAATGCAGAAAACTCCAGGTGTAGGTGTGTCCAGGTGTAGGACACACCTGGCAATAATAAAATCAGCAGCATCAGAAGCTTACAACCTCACACAACCTCTTTCATCCTGGTGTTCAACAGAGAATCCCGTTTTCTAATGTCCCGTAAGTCTGCTATCTTTGCTGATCAATTAGTTGGAATTGCACTATGCCTCTGCAGGAACGACCCTTCCTGTGTGGGACTATACACGTGTTCCCACCCTCGGGAGCCGGTCGGCCGAGCGGACAGCACGCTGGACTTGTGATCCTGTGGTCCTCGGTTCGATCCCAGGCGCCGGCGAAAAACAATGGACAGAGTTTCTTTCACCCTATGCCCCTGTTACCTAGCAGTAAAATAGGTACCTGGGTGTTAGTCAGCTGTCACGGGCTGCTTCCTGGGGGTGGAGGCCTGGTCGAGGACCGGGCCGCGGGGACACTAAAGCCCCGAAATCATCTCGAGATAACCTCGGTAGGTACCTACATTACCTTCACTTCTGCTCAAGCATATGCATGAGGCCACCCACAATAGGTCCAATCCAATGTGTACTGGGAAGAAGAGCACAGGTACGTCTTTGTACCCCCGCGAGACCTTTGGTACACAGGAGAAAGTGCTTTCTTAGGAATCTTGATTTTAGGGTCATTGATATAACAAAGAAACCCAAGAGCAACCTGATTGTTTTTCCTGCAACATTTTTGGTTCATTTTCACTGAATTAAAGTCATCATAAAGTTCACATACATTTAGCAACAGGACGGGCCCCTAGTACCACCCCCTTGCGGTACTCCACTAATTACCGCTCCGATATCTCTCCGATCAATCTTTCTCTTTGCTTCCATTATGAAGTATTTCTTCTCAAGTTTTCACAGGACTCGCGTGTGAGCTGTTCATGCGCTAGCTTGCAAGAATGCAACTCATTGTTGAAACGGATTCGTGTTCCTCGCATATAACGCTTCCCGCCACGATAATGAAGCTCTCGCCCTTCGCCAGTCATTTAGTTCTTGCAGAACTAAACAGGAACTTGCAAATACAATCAAACTAACATTAGATAACCATTAAACTACCATTAGCTACCAACAATTTGAGCAGAGGTTTAAATTGATCTAAAATAACAAAAATTATGCAAGCATGCTAGAAAACATCGACTCAGCAAAGACCTACACCTAGCAGGTAAGAAACAGCAGCGCCGGTGTCCACGTTGATCTCCGCAGCCTCCGACACTTAAGGCATTCCTCTCCGGAGGAATCACCGACTGTTGAGAGATGCCTGAGGTTGTTATAGCTCCTACCTGCTCCGGTGGAGTTAGTGGAGCGTCCGAGGACCGCGCGGGGGGACATATTTCCGCTTCTCTTTTGCGCCGAATATGGACCAGGAATCCGCGACCAGTCAAGTCTGATCTAAAGCCGCAAAAGTGTCGTATACACCCGGTCCTATATAGTCTCTTGGCCCCAGGTAGTGGACACTGTGGCGCCGCCAAGGTACCAGACATCAAACCCTCTTGTCCTTTCTGGTCCGTGAGGAATTTCTGAACCAGTTTAAGAAAAAAACACGTCGGCTTGAATCTCGTCCGACGTACGTAGGCTGAGGCTAGCAATAGAGCATAAAGATAACCATTTTTGATATCTCTAACCAGCATTCAAATATCATTAGTATTTCTGCCCAAAGACATCAGCCAGAATTATTTACCATACGAGAGTACTAATGGTATACTCAAAATAGATTGCATGTCTCATAATAGATATTATCACACGAAAAACTAAACAAAAAATGGTCACTGTATATATATATAATATTTTGGGTCACTTATGAGAGGGAAATACCATTTGTAATCTTTATTTTGTCGTCTTGCAAAGAACATACGATTCAAGACCGGTTCCCGGCTGCGGGTTAAAAATATTTTGAACGTTCATTTGTTCTGTATATTGAACATTAAGATCATTATTATATGCAACAGAGCGCAACCTGGAATTATTTTCGCCAGTGGGAGTTGAAAGCTTTTTTTTTTGGTATTAAAAAGGTCCCAAATACATATATAATATCTTGTATTACTATAATTGAATTTTTTTGTAATGTAATGATACATTTGTGCGTAAGAATAAAAGAATGATGGTTTACATAGCTATTATTTTCATCATGTTAACAAGAATTTTTAAATGACGTTTCATTCCAAATTTATATTTTTTTTGCTCAATTCACTTGTGCTCTGTTAGGTGTAGCTCTACGCCGCCCAGGTGCTCTGTTCGGTGTAGCTCTACGCCGCCCAGGTGCTCTGTTAGGTGTAGCTCTACGCCGCCCAGGTGCTCTGTTCGGTGTAGCTCTACGCCGCCCAGGTGCTCTGTTCGGTGTAGCTCTACGCCGCCCAGGTGCTCTGTTCGGTGTAGCTCTACGCCGCCCAGGTGCTCTGTTCGGTGTAGCTCTACGCCGCCCAGGTGCTCTGTTCGGTGTAGCTCTACGCCGCCCAGGTGCTCTGTTGGGTGTAGCTCTACACCCAGGTGCTCTGTTAGGTGTAGCTCTACTTACATTAAGTTCTTATTAGTTTTTTTATGTTTTCTTGATTAGTTTTCACCGCGAAAACGGAAATCATAACTAATCATCAATTGTTTCTCATCTTCGTTAAGTACAGATGAGAAATAGTGACATCGTCCACTAACTCTACAATGAGACACGATTTTCAATACAAGCTTTTGTCGTTTCAAAAATTAATAAAAATAAAAATATGTATATAAAAAAAAAACTTTTTTATAACAGAAGCTCACGGAGATTTTAATTAAGATAAACGAAATAGTTTTAATGGGATGAAACGAACAAAAAAAAATCACCTGTTTCTCCTATTCTGTGTTACTGGCTGTTCTAGCTGTGTTATTGACTATTTTTCTGTTATTGACCGTTTTTCTGTTATTGACCATTTTTCTGTTATTGACCATTTTTCTGTTATTGACCATTTTTCTGTTATTGACCATTTTTCTGTTATTGACCATTTTACTGTTATTGACCGAATTTGGTTATTGACCGTTTTTATGTTGACCGTTTTTATTATTGACCGTTTATGTCATTGACCGTTTTTTGTTATTTACAGATTTTTCTGTTATAGACCTTTTCTGTTATTGACCGTTTTCTGCTATTTATACATTTTTCTGTTATTGATCTTTTTTGTTGTTGACCTTTTTTCTGTTATTGCTAGTTAATATGTTATTGACCGTTTTTTCTGTTATTGACCGTTTTTTCTGTTATTGACCGTTTTTTCTGTTATTGACCGTTTTTTGTTATTGACCGTTTTTTTGTTATTGACCGTTTATATGTTATTGACCGTGTTTCTGTTGTTACTATTGTTATTGTATTGTTATTATACTGACGTTAAATAAATATATTATTGCTGTGGATGTTATTTCTGTTATAAGAAGAAAGTCTCCGAGCTGTGTGCTGGGAGTGGTAGCGAAGACTACCACTCTACAAGCCACAGTGGCCTCTGCTGAACCCCAACGGGCTCAACAGGGCCACTAGGCTGGGCATGAAGAGCTAGACCTCACTTCCCCGTCGTCACTAATAGGTAAGTACCACTGTCACTGAGTGCCACTGTCACTGGGGGCCACTGTCACTGGGTACCACTGTCACTGAGTGCCACTGTCACTGGGTGCCACTGTCACTGGGTACCACTGTCACTGAGTGCCACTGTCACTGGGTGCCACTGTCAATGGGTGCCACTGTCACTGAGTGCCACTGTCACTGAGTACCACTGTCACTGAGTGCCACTGTCAATGGGTGCCACTGTCACTGGGTACCACTGTCACTGAGTGCCACTGTCACTGGGTGCCACTGTCACTGAGTGCCACTGTCACTGGGTGCCAGTTACTGGGTGCCACTGTCACTGGGTGCCACTGTCACTGGGTGCCACTGTCACTGGGTGCCACTGTCACTGGGTGCCACTGTCACTGGGTGCCACTGTTACTGGGTGCCACTGTCACTGGGTGCCACTGTCACTGGGTGCCACTGTCACTGGGTGCCACTGTCACTGAGTGCCACTATCACTGGGTGCCACTGTCACTGGGTGCCACTGTCACTGAGTGCCACTGTCACTGGGTGCCACTGTCAGTGAGTGCCACTATCACTGGGTGCCACTGTCACTGGGTGCCACTGTCACTGAGTGCCACTGTCACTGAGTGCCACTGTCACTGAGTGCCACTGTCACATGCTGACCCCCACACGTATTTGGCACTGTCAGCCAACTGGCTGACAGTTTTGTAAACAAATGTAAAAAAATGTCAAACAAAAATTATAGTAATATGAAAAAAATGTGTAATGATCTTGGGGGAAACTACCATAAATTACCTAATCGTACTTTGCCCGTAGTACCATAAACTGGACTAGTTAATGGTGCTAGTCGCCCCCTCACTTTCTAGTGTGTGTGTGGTTTGGTCAACATAAACTAGACTATACAAGAACATAAGAACAAAGGCAACTGCAGAAGGCCTATTGGCCCATACGAGGCAGCTCCTATTTATAACCGCCCAATCCCACTCATATACATGTCCACATATACACTCGTATACATATCCTCCACAGCTTCAAAGGCTTTCTTAAAAGGCCAATGGGACCTATTATATTTTGAAATTTACGGAGACCGAGAAGAGATAGAGCTCTATATTTGTATTATATCAGTAGTTTAATACTTTGTGTATTGATATTGAGAGAATTAAAAATTATATTATGTATCATACTATGGCTATTTAGGGTAGAAAGAATAAAAAAACAAATCAAATCTGTCCTGTACCGTCTTAAAAGCCCTGTCACGTCCATCAGTCTAATAGAAAATTTATATTTTTTAATATTTCACATTGCTATAGGCTTCGCCCACTGGCCGACCAATTAGAATCGAATTAGAATTGACCAATTGGAATAGAGGCACGACAATTATATTATTCTGACGAGAGAAAGAAAGACAGCGAAAACACAGAGACAAAGACAGATGCAGAACAGACAGGAAGAGACAGAGCAACACAGACGACACATTGAGACAGATAGAGTCCGAGACAGAGCCAGTAGGGAGAGAGGAAAGGAGAAGGGCGAAGCGGAAGGGGTTGGGAGAGGGGGGTGGAAGAGAGGGAAGAATGAATAGGGAGAGGTGAGAGGGGAGACAGGTGGAAAGGGAGAAGATGGAATGAGAGAGAAACTGCTTTGAAACGGTGGGAGATTAGCCCTAAACTCCACAGTACTACACTGTACTGCACTGTACTAAGACATGGTAGAGGCCGACCAAAATACATCAGCCAAATTAGCTATAAAAAAAATCCGAGGTTAAATGAGTCTCAAGATTGTACAGAAAGTTCAGTTTTCAAAACCTGTTTAAAAAATTTCCTATCAAAAAGATTTATAGAACGCGTTTCTGAGCTCAACACGAATGGACAGCCGATTAGCCGCCAGAACTTAAGTAAGTCTGGGCTCGCAAGGGATCGCGTTACGCCCGGACAGATAAAGTCTTAAATTAATTACTTAGCACGTCTGAAATCTTCATTATTTTGATGTAACAAAAGTCCAAAATGAGACGCGCAACATCGTTTAACCAATGGCTTTATTATGGATGATAATATAATATATATAACCTAAAAAGGGTACCACCTCTGGTGCACTTGTAGGGACCCATAGCCTCGGAGATGAAAATAAGAGTACTCAGGGGAAGACCTTGTGGATCCTCACTGAACACTTTGATATTTTCTTCTCCTACCACCCCTATTGTTTTGGTATGTGTGTATATATGTCTAATTTAAAACTTCATTACACAAAAGGGTTACAACATTGGTTACATGCAAGGAACAAGGCTACTTGTCACAAGTTGTAGAGCTCCTCAAGCTCCTCAGATGGTGGGCAGGAACCATGGATGCAGTGAGCATTTCCTCTCTGGATTGCCACACTAAGCGCTGAAAGAGAAAACTGGCAGCTCTAGGGTCTCTAGTTGTTTCATTTAGCTTGGATCCCAACTCCTTCAAAAAGCTAGCAGCACTTTTACCCCAGGCACCAAGTGTCCCCGAGGCAATGGGGACAAAATTGTAGTGGTGCTCAAGGTCTCTGTATTTACGTGACTTGGCTGCTTCCCGGTGATTGGCAGCACCTCCTGCCTGTGCAGCACTGAAGTCAACATAGGTGTTGGCTAAAGTTGAAACGCAAGTGTAGTCCCACACCAACTGTCTACCATTCTTCCAGGGGTTCACCGTGATCCCGTCTGGGCGACCGACAGGCTCATCAGAGTTGCGGGTCATTAGATAACGGGGCTCTCTCTCTGCTGGACAACCGGCCGTGGTAAGGCTTCTCTTAATAATGTCGTTAACCTCGCCGTGTCTTGCATGCCATCCTCCTGTCCTTTGGCAGAGAAGGCCATGCCGTCCGTAACTGTCGGCCTCTGCCTCGCCGCAAATACACCTGTATTCGGTGTGGATCGGGGCAGCGAGACTGAGAGCAAATATATATACATTTTAGTTTTCTTCTTATAATATAGTTGGTAGGTAGCGTTTTGACGGTCTGTTGGTCACCCGTCATCATCATCATCTGCGTTAATGATTCCGTTCCCGCTGGTTCCGGTCATGTCTTTGGCCACAAGAAGGTGATTAGACATCGCAACATGGTCGGGGAATGTTTATAATTGCTTTTTTTTTTAAACAAGGCGCATAAAACTGTAAGAGTCTTTAACATGTTAATATCTGTCGGGGAAAAAACCCCGCTGGCGAATGTAATTCTGACGTGGTATCGCTGGATTGTTTCAAGCGATGGATAGACATATGTGAGTTTGGGTGGATAGAAATAGTAGCTGTCTTATATGGGTCTATAGGCTTTCTGCAGCCTATTCTTACGTTGTTCTATATTGTATACTATAATAATATTATGAAGGAAGGAAGGAATTATCAGGGGGAAAGCGCCAAGCCATTACGACTATATAGCACTGGGAAGGGGTCAGGATAAGGATTTGGGTGGGACGGGGGGAAAGGTATGGTGCCCCAACCACTTGGACGGTCGGGGATTGAACGCCGATCTGCATCAAGCGAGACCGTCGCTCTACCGTCCAGCCCAAGTGGTTGGGTTAATAATATTATGAGACAGATTAAATTTGCAAAAAAACTATAATATCATTTACTTTCAAAGGATTATTCTGAAAACCAATAAGATGGCATCGTCTTAGCCTATTTAGTTCCCGAGATGTCAAGTAGAGCTTGATAAACACCTCCAAAGGATACCTGATCAACCAGGCTGTGATTCATACGTCAGGCTGCGAGCAGCCGCGTCCAAACAGCCTGGTTGACCAGTCCTGCAACCAGGAGGCCTGGTCGAGGACCGGGCCGCGGGGACATTGAGCCCCGAAATCATCGCAAGATAACTGCAAGGTAGAGTTCTGGGATTTTAACCAAATAATATCTGCCCTCCAATCAGAATAAGAATAGACTAACTACGGGCTCCCATTGGTCGAAACGATCCTCTCAAAGTGCTCAGCGGTCGAGGGCCAATGACATTGATGCTCCAACGGGCATCAAGTCACCATTGAGTCCGGATTAAACGGCTCGAAGCTGAAGAAACAGTTACAGCAGCAGCTGGTGAGATGGAGTGAACTGTGTTGGGGAAGCCTCGGCATGATTACCCAGCTAGGGGAACAGGGGGTCTCCTAGCCAACCAGCTGTGGGAACAGGGTCTCCTAGCCAACCAGCTGGGGGAACAGGGTCTCCTAGCCAACCAGCTGGGGGAACAGGGTCTCCTAGTCAACCAGCTGGGGGATCAGGGGGTCTCCTAGTCAACCAGCAAGGGGAACAGGGTCTCCTAGCCAACCAGCTGGAGGAACAGGGTCTCCTAGCCAACCAGCTGGAGGAACAGGGTCTCCTAGCCAACCAGATGGGGGATCAGGGGTCTCCTAGCCAACAAGCTAGGGGAACAGGGGTCGCCTAGCCAAGAAGCTAGGGAAACAGGGTCTCCTAGCCAGCCAGTTTTGAAGACACCTGCTAGGATGATCAGTCATCGTTGAGCGAAGCATCCATCAACGACAGTATAGTCAGCACTTGAAGGAAGCTAGGAAACAGTGCCATCAAGTAGTGGGCCGGGAGCTAGATGCCAACCACTACTCTTGAAGGGAAGGGAACTATCAGAGGGGGAAAACACCAAGCCATTACGACTATATAGCACTTGGAAGGGGTCAGGAAAAGGATTTGGGACGGGACAGGGGGAAAGAAATTGTGCGCCCAACCACTTGGACGGTCGGGGATTGAACGGCGACCTGCAGGAAGCGAGACCGTCGGTCTACCGTCCAGTGTAGAAACTGACGCTCGCGATAGTAGTTTGAAAGCTTTGATTAATTATCTTACACAGTGTCACTTCTCCCTATTGTCAAGGCTCTCGTAGCAAGTCCACTACGGGCTCACCATAGCCCGTGCTACTTGGAACTTTTTGTTCTAGGTAGCAAATCTTTAACAACAACATCTCGTAGCAGCCCGTTCGTGTTGATATGCCACAACGTACAATATCCAACGTGCTAACCTAACCAGAAGCCCATGAACCCAACCCACCTACCTAACCTAACCATCCTGATGTATATGCACTGGACTACAGTCAGATTAATTGTTCCTTGAAGGCCCAGCAAATTGGCCATCTTCAACCACCCTGATGTCACTGCCCACGAGACTGTCGTACACAACAGTGCTCAAGTCCCACAGTGACATCAGGAGCTGTGTCAGGAATCCCACAGTGACTTTAGGAATCCCACAGTTACATTAGGAATCCCACAGTGACATTAGGAATCCCACAGTGACATTAGGAATCGCACAGTGATATTAGGAATCCCACAGTGACATTAGGAATTCCACAGTGACACCAGGAGCTGTGTCAGGAATCCCACAGTGACTTTAGGAATTCCACAGTGACATGAGGAGCTGTGTCAGGAATCCCACAGTGACATTAAGAATCCCACAGTGACATCAGGAGCTGTTCTCTAACAACCTGTCCTCCCGCCTAATCGCCTTTCAAACGCAAACGATCAAATAATCAAAATTTCGTTTTTTTAGCCAAAATCTGAGCCCTGTAATTTAGACATTTTCTGACAGTCGGCCTTTATGGGTTAAGTGGGTTGCTTGGGTTCTCACTTTTCTAGACAAAACAGTCGATTTTTTTGTTTGTTTTTGTCAAATGGTCAGAACGGGTTGGTTGACTACGACTTTGGTGAGCAATTTTTTTTTATTATAATATCAGTTGTCACTGACAAGCAGCTTGTACTTAGGCTTATCATGCACCTCCCCCCCCTCACATTCGGAGAACTAAACTCGACGTTCCCCAGGATGCAAGCCACAATAGTTCCCTAGCTCACGGGTACCAATTTTACGACTTGGTGAATAGGGGGCATAATAGACACCAATATTTAATATACACTCGGATTAGTAGTGTAAAACTTGCTTTTTGGTATTAAGTTAAATGCATATCAATGCAGACTGTGTATTCCAGTGAAAGAAGGACATAGAATTACGGGAAGGCAATGTTGTTGTTTAATATAAACAAAAGGGTTAAGACAGTTACATATTTTCTGAAATAATTTTGAACTTGTGTTCATTTAAAAACTTATTTTTTTTGGTTAAGGATTGCTTTCCACATTAAGCTCTGAGCTCCAGTGTGGAGCTGTCGGGGCTCTGAGTGCCAACACAAGTACTGTTGTTGTTATAGATTCAGCTACTCGGAACAAGCTTCAAGCAGCACGGGCTATGGTGAGCCCGTAGTGGACTTACCTGGCACAGGAGCGGGTCAAGTAGTACCACAAGAACTACAACCAGCTTCTTTACTGATGATTGATAAAGATAAAGCCACATACAAGAAGTGGCACGGGCATGAATAACCCGTCAGTGATTATTTACTGACGTGCGTTCCAGACATGTAATCTCATGGATATAAGTGTCAATTAGGGGGGACTATTAAGTGTAACTGATAAATTATACATGGGGGAAAAAAAAAGAAAAATTTGTAGCCACGGGATTTAGGACTATTCAAAATGCCCTTAAGAGCGATCCTGGTCATTGCCAGCTCGCTCTCAAATCGTTAGCCAAACCGTTTCATTCACGGCCACATTCTTAAGTCTCCACTTACGAAGTCTGTACATTTTTTCTTGATTACGGCGGACTTAATCTTTATTTATTAAACACTTTACGGGCGTCGTAACTATACGAGGTCGTACTAAATAAGTCCCGTTGTTGGGGGACAGGAAGCCTGTGTATTTATAATTTAGCCACGAACTACTGACCCTTCACCAGCTGCAACTCCTTCCCATCCGCCACAACAGTTGTTAAACTCCCGAATACCTGTTTACTGCTAGGTGAACAGAGGCATTAGAGGATAGAAAACCTGCCCAAACATTTCTGTCTCACCCGGACATCAAACCCGGGAGCTGCAAGATGTTACTGACTAATTTGAGACATTGACAAAGATGTGACTTGAGTTCAATCCCAGCAAGTGCAAGGTAATAAGAAATAGGGGAAAAGCTAACAGGAGATCATCAAGAATAAACACCGTAAGGGAAAACGACTCGAGGAGTGGGAATAGGGAATCAAGGAACGAGGACTTAACTCTATCATTAACAGCTAAAGTGTGAATAACATTGTTTATAAGACAATTCAGTTTCAAGTACGTTTTACGGGCTATTCGTGCCCGTGGGATGGGACGGGGGGAAGGAATGGTGCCCCAACCACTTGGACGGTCGGGGTTTGAACGCCGACCTGCATGAAGGGAGACGGTCGCTCTACCGTCCAGCCCAAGTAGAAACGTGATGGAAATCACCATTTTCTAGTCCAAACACACGAAAATCAACACATTTAAAAATGCGCCAGGAACGAGACGCCTGAAGGCGGGACACAAGAGCTAGACCTCACACCCCATAACGCCTCCCCTCTGCTAGGAGAGCCCCTGCTAGGGGAGCCCCTGCTAGGAGCGCCCCTGCTAGGAGCGCCCCAACAGGCCAGCACCCACACCACCAATCCACCCACACACTCGGCCAACTAACCCCATCGACTTACAAGGCACATACATATACAACAACCACATGAGCAAAAGACACAAACTACATCAATCCCAAAAAAAAAAAAACGTAAATTAAATTGATAAAATGGAACGTTTCCGACGTTTTAATAACGTTAAAAAAAAGGTTGTTGATTATATTAGCTATTTAATATTGTCTGAATCAAGGTTCACTTGCATCAGAGGAAGTCTCTAGCAGGGGGAGAAATTACCTTGAAACGTCGTAATTAAATACCCCCGTCTCGGTGTTACCTTTTGCATCAAGGAATTTAATCTCCACGCTATCTAAGGGGCGACGGAGCTCCGCTTCCTGAATATCTAATTAAGCGCTCTTTGAAACACGACGCCGCCTCCTGTCGCACCCAGAATACTACAGGACTCCAAAGCTTGGAGAGGGTGTTCGATTATGATGTTCGGTAGCATACATAACTTGGGCTGGGGGGTCAGACTTTGGGCTGCGGGGTCAGACTTTGGGCTGGGAGGGTCAGACTTTGGGCTGGGGGGGTCAGACTTTGGGCTGGGGGGTCAGACTTTGGGCTGGGGGGTCAGTCTTTGGGCTGGGGGTCAGACTTTGGGTTTGGGGGTCAGACTTTGGGATGGGGGGTCAGACTTTGGGCTGGGGGGTCAGACTTTGGGCTGGGGGGTCACACTTTGGGCTGGGGGGTCAGACTTTGGGCTGGGGAGTCACACTTTGAGCTGGGGGGGTCAGACTTTGGCTGGGGGGTCAGACTTTGAGCTGGGGGGTCAGACTTTGAGCTGGGGATCAGACTTTGGACTGTAATCGTGGTTGAGGAGTATAAAGGGGCCTGGCAGGGGTGTATGGGGGGTATAAATGCTTGTAGGGGTGATAAAGAGAGGCAGAGATAGAAGGGGGTTTGTAGGGGGTGGGAAAGAGGGGATGGAAGAGTGTGTATGGATAGGGAAAGAGGTAGAGGGGGATGGGAGGGGTTATTGGGGTGAAAAGGTAGATAGGGAGGATTGTAAGGGTGAACAGGGCAATTTAACCAAAAGGGCAGAGAGTTATTGGAGGTCGTATTTAACAGTGGACAAGTGACTGCAGTCCTCTGGAAAGTTGCAGTGACATGACACCAGTGACATGAGAGCAGTGACATGAGAGCAGTGACTTGACACCAGTGACATGACACCAGTGGCTTGACACCAGTGACATGACACCAGTGACACGACAGCAGTGACACGACACCAGTGACATGTGAAATGATGTCAATTGTGATAGTGACTGCCTCAAGCAATGTTCCCAATGGTGGTAGGATAACAAATACAAATAGTTACAAAGCCAGTCTAAGTAACAGAGGTGTTGGTTGGCTTGGTGGTGATTGTGGCAGCAATAGTGGTAGAGGTGGTGGTTACATCGTTAGTGATGGTGGTAATGGTATGAGAGATGGTGGTAGTAGTGGTGGTGGTGGGGGGGGGGAGGTGATATTAGACTTGATGATGGTGGTGGTGCTGTTAATGATGCCTGAAATTAATGATGGTAATTGAAATAATTGTGGTGGTGTTGGCGGGGGATGATAATGAGACGTTGGTGGTGAGCGGCCCCCATGATGGTGACGAGGAGAGCCATGATAGTGGTGGAGGGAGAGGCCATGGTGGTTGCAGCGGAGAGGCCATGGTGATTGCAGGAGGGCCATGGTGCTATCGGAGGGCCATGATGGTATTAGCCTCTGAATAATTTCCATTCCTCACCGCAGTAGCCCGCAGGAAGCCGCCCATTGCGATTATGCTTTCACCAGGCTGATAATTAGTTACGATTCACTGCATCTCGTCGCAATTTCACCTACTCGCACAGGAATTTCTGTATTGAAGAGGCACTTCCTTAAAACTTGCGCTGGTGCATCTCTCTCTCTCTCTCTCTCGCTAAATGGACCACTTGGTCCATTTAGCGAATCCTAGCGAATAACATAAATCCACAATAATCCATTTATTAATTAGTAATAACTAATTACCTTGGCTAAATCCACTTGGGCTGGACGGTAGAGCGACAGTCTCGCTTCATGCAGGTCGGCGTTCAATCCCCGCCCGTCCAAGTGGTTGGGCACCATTCCTTTCCCCCGGCCCATCCCAAATCCTAATCCTGACCCCTTCCCAGTGCTATATAGTCGTAATGGATTGCCGCTCTCTCCCGATAGTTCCCCTTCCCTTCTCGCTAAATGGAATGTGTTTAATTATTTACATTTGGTATAGGTTGAACTTTCTCGCTATCAACATGACTTCACTGACTCGTTCGTAACAAATCCGCTCTTGCAGGTCGGTATAATTTGAACTTGAGAACATTAAACACAGTTGTAAATCTGTGCAATTCAGTCATTAGTGTAATGATTGAATTCACGTCGTATGGAATGGGAAGATTATAGTTAAGTGAACAAATACACAAAGGCCGTGACGAGGGATCGAACCTACGTCCGAGAGGATCCCAGACGCGCCTTAATCGACTGAGCTACGACTGTGTATTGTAGTTAAGTCAATGGAGGTGAGGTAAAATACTAACCTTCCCCCATGATGCAACCAACAACATTTTGCCTAGCTCCCGCGTTCCTATTTTACTGCCTGGTGAACAGAAGCATCAGGTGGAAAGAAACATGTCCAACCTTTCCTGTCCTGCATAGGTGACTAAACCCGCGGCGTTTGATGGCGAGCCGCAAATGAATACAATCCTCTTAATTTAATCGAAAAGCAGTGAAAGTGGAACATTGAAGATTGAGTTCATTCAGGCAGACTTTGGCACTTGCGTTTTGACCCTGTTGTAACTCAGTCGATTCGAATGTCGGACGCAGGTTCGAATCCTCGTCACGGCCCTTGTGGATTTGTTCATTTGGCACTTGCGTCGCTGGCACCCTGGCGGCAGTGCCCTCAACTGACCCATCTTGGCACTGTCGATAATAGTGGCAAAACTGGCTATATGTACCGTGTTACTGGGCCAAGTTGTCGGGCCAGACGCGAAGCACTTGACAGGTTGTTACGGGTTGGGTTAGGTAGGTTGGGTTACGGGTTAGAGGCGCACTTGACCCAATGCCTCCATAACCATGGATGAAGAACACACCCCGTCTACCACAATCACGCAGAAAATAACCCTGTCAACCACAATCACGCAGAAAATAACCCTGTCTACCACAATCACGCAGAAAATAACCCCGTCTACCACAATCAATCACGCAGCACACAACCCCGTCTACCACAATCACGCAGCACACAACCCCGTCTACCACAATCACGCAGAAAATAACCCCGTCTACCACAATCAATCACGCAGCACACAACCCCGTCTACCACAATCAACCACGCAGCACACAACCCCGTCTACCACAATAACTTGAAAATTCAAAGTGCCTTGGCTGAGGTGGAAGGGGGAGCTATGAGGGGTGAGGGATGGTCAGGTGGAGGGGTGAGGGATAGTGAGGTAAAAGGGGGGGGGAGGGAGGGGGGGAGGATGATTACCTTGAGGTGTTTTCGGGGCTTAGCGTCCCCACGCCCGGTCGTCGACCAGGCCTCCCTGGTCGATGGTAAAGGTACTGGACGCAGAGGTGAGATTATGAGGGGTGGAGCTGAATAGAGGGTGTGTGAGTATAGGTGTACTACGACATATGTATGTGGGTTTTGTGTGTGTGTGTGTGTGTGTGTGTGTGTGTGTGTGTGTGTGTGTGTGTGTGTGTGTGTGTGTTGTGTGTGTGTGTGTGTGTGTGTGTGTGTGTGTGTGTGTGTGTGCGCGCGCGTGTGTGTGTGTGTAGGGTGAGTGTGTGGTGAGTATGCGCGCACGCACGCATCGTGGTGTGATCACGCATCCACCCAGGATATCATTGTGTGTGCATGAACGCGCGTGCGCCTGCAAATGTTCCATGTAATTGTATACAAACGAGGGGGTCTCAGTTAAACAGCCTCGTTGTGTTATTAAAGGTAAATGTTTTCTTGTCTTACTAACCTCTGAGTCAAGTAAAACGTTTATTTAAGACTTAAAGACTTTAAGACTTTTACTTAAAATCCTTTAAGTAAAGGTTTGTTATATATTCCTGATCTTGAAGTGGGATTTAAGTAAGACTTTAGCTATGTTCCCGACCTTAAAGTGGGCTTTAAGTAAGACTATTTTAAAGTGTACTTTAAGTATGGCTTTAAGTAACAAAGTAATACTTTGGCTGAAGTAAGTAGCCAAAGTAACTTACTTTGCCTACTTACCGGTGGTAAGTAAGTAGTACCGCCCACTTACTTACCACTTACTTACCAGTAAGTGGTAAGTAAGTGGGCCGGTAAACATGTACACCAATATCAATGTTGCAGATCAAGGAGGTCCAAGATACAGTCACCAGGGGGTCCTCGTAGTACAACTGACTTCGTTATCGATTTACACTCGGGGGGGGGGGGGGGAAGCAGGGGTTTGGACTCCAGGCGGAACAGGCAGAATTGGGCGTGTTTCCTTTCACCTAATTCACCTCTTCACCTAGTCGTAAATAGGTACCCACATTAACATGACATTAAACCAATGGAAAAAAGGGGGGTTATAGCTGTTATCACAGTATGGGGTGTCTGTCATACCAGCATCGAGTATATCTGTATATACCAGTATATCTGTATACCAGTATATCTGTTATACCACCACCAGTGGTATTATACCACCAGTATATCTGTTCAGCTCTTGCCACAGACTAGGACGCAATCCACAACAGTTGGTTAACTCCAAGGAACCTATTTAGTATCTGGTGAACAGAGGCGACAAGTGTTTGAAACGTGCCCAAACGTCTCGCCTAGCCTTGGAATCGAACCTGGGACAAATTGATTGCAAGTCAGCTGTGATAACAGTGCAAATTGTTGAGTTTAGAGAGTGAATCAGTAGTGCTCACAGTCGTCGCCTGAAGGCTGGACCACTAGAGCTCACAGTCGTCGCCTGAAGGCTGGACCAATAGAGCTCACAGTCGTCGCCTGAAGGCTGGACCACTAGAGCTCACAGTCGTCGCCTGAAGACTGGACGACTAGAGCTCACAGTCGTCGCCTGAAGGCTGGACGACTAGAGCTCACAGTCGTCGCCTGAAGGCTGGACCAATAGAGCTCACAGTCGTCGCCTGAAGGCTGGACCAATAGAGCTCACAGTCGTCGCCTGAAGGCTGGACCACTAGAGCCCACAGTCGTCGCCTGAAGGCTGGACCAATAGAGCTCACAGTCGTCGCCTGAAGGCTGGACGACTAGAGCTCACAGTTGTCGCCTGAAGGCTGGACCAATAGAGCTCACAGTTGTCGCCTGAAGGCTGGACCAATAGAGCTCACAGTTGTCGCCAGAAGGCTGGACCAATAGAGCTCACAGTCGTCTGAAGACTAGACACTAGAGCTCACAGTCGTCGCCTGAAGGCTGGACGACTAGAGCTCACAGTCGTCGCCTGAAGGCTGGACGACTAGAGCTCACAGTCGTCGCCTGAAGGCTGGACGACTAGAGCTCACAGCCGTCGCCTGAAGGCTGGACGACTAGAGCTCACAGTCGTCGCCTGAAGGCTGGACCACTAGAGCTCACAGTCGTCGCCTGAAGGCTGGACCACTAGAGCTCACAGTCGTCGCCTGAAGGCTGGACGACTAGAGCTCACAGTTGTCGCCTGAAGGCTGGACCAATAGAGCTCACAGTTGTCGCCTGAAGGCTGGACCAATAGAGCTCACAGTTGTCGCCAGAAGGCTGGACCAATAGAGCTCACAGTCGTCTGAAGACTAGACCACTAGAGCTCACAGTCGTCGCCTGAAGGCTGGACCACTAGAGCTCACAGTCGTCGCCTGAAGGCTGGACACTAGAGCTCACAGTCGTCGCCTGAAGGCTGGACGACTAGAGCTCACAGCCGTCGCCTGAAGGCTGGACGACTAGAGCTCACAGTCGTCGCCTGAAGGCTGGACCACTAGAGCTCACAGTCGTCGCCTGAAGGCTGGACCACTAGAGCTCACAGTCGTCGCTTGAAGGCTGGACGACTAGAGCTCACAGTCGTCGCTGAAGGCTGGACCAATAGAGCTCACAGTCGTCGCCTGAAGGCTGGACGACTAGAGCTCACAGTCGTCTGAAGACTAACCACTAGAGCTCACAGTCGTCGCCTGAAGACTAGACCACTAGAGCTCACAGTCGTCGCCTGAAGGCTGGACCACTAGAGCTCACAGTCGTCGCCTGAAGGCTGGACCACTAGAGCTCACAGTCGTCGCCTGAAGGCTGGACCACTAGAGCTCACAGTCGTCGCCTGAAGGCTGGACCACTAGAGCTCACAGTCGTCGTCTGAAGGCTGGACGACTAGACAACTACACAAACCAAACAACCCATCCAACCAATCGGAGCCTAAGAATAACGACACTAATCAGGTTCTCTAATGATTAGTAATGCGTTGTATTTTTAACCGATTGGTCGACTTCGTAAAATACACGATGCATTAGGTGATTGGACGGGTCGTTTTAATGGTGTTGTGTATGCTAGTTGTCGAGTAAACCGGCATATCGTACGTCTTTGGTAATGTAAGAATATGTTGCCACGTACCTTGATATCAAGTACTCGTTATCCTAGTTTAAGGTGACCAGGTGTTAATTTCACAGTTGTGAATGTTGAAATCTATTTAACCCTTTCTATTAATTTTCATTCCTCCCGACTGACCCCTATTTTAACCCCCCCCCCTTCCCCCTATTTCTAGTTTCTACTTCCGTATCGACTCTACCTCCTACTCCCATCTACCGTCCTTAATACCCACAACTCTCTCCTAATCCTCTATCTACTCCCTTTCTAAAGTCCCGTCTACCTTTTTACCTCTGAAATTACCTCTTTTCTACTCCCCCGATTACCCCATCTACCCAACATCTACCATCGTAGATGTGTAGTACATCTGTAGTACACCCCTCAGGCTAGAGTCGTATCCTTCGCTCCAACGACGTTGTTAAACTAATAATTGTTGTTAATTATTTGGAGTAATGCAGCTAGAATATTAATGTAGTAAAAACTATCCCTTAATTTCAATTCCTAGCAATTATATATAATTGTATAACAGGGCATAATTAAATCAATGAATATAATTTGAAATTTTAGTTAATGTAACTCGGTATTCATTATTTAATTGTT
>WNGS01163002.1:9349712-9361292 GCA_020271785.1 Procambarus virginalis | reverse complement strand
GGAGCCTGCAGATGTCTGCTGTGGGTAACAAAGTGACAGTTGTGTGGTACAGACACCACTGCCACTTGCACAGGTCTGTGGTACGGTCTAGTGGCAGTGAACACTTGATACCAGTGCCAGAGACGCAGTGGCCAGAGACCAGGGGCCAGAGACGCAGTGGCCAGAGACCGTGGCCAGAGACCAGGGTCCAGAGACGCAGTGGCCAGAGACCAGGAGCCAGAGACGCAGTGGCCAGAGACCAGGGGCCAGAGACCAGGAGCCAGAGACGCAGTGGCCAGAGACCAGGAGCCAGAGACGCAGTGGCCAGAGACCAGGGGCCAGAGACCAGGGGCCAGAGACGCAGTGGCCAGAGACCAGGAGCCAGAGACGCAGTGGCCAGAGACCAGGGGCCAGAGACCAGGGGCCAGAGACCAGGGCCAGAGACCAGGGGCCAGAGACCAGGGGCAGAGACCAGGGCCAGAGACGCAGTGGCCAGAGACCAGTTGCCAGAGACGCAGTGGCCAGAGACCAGTGGCCAGAGACGCAGTGGCCAGAGACCAGGGGCCAGAGACCAGGGGCCAGAGACCAGGAGCCAGAGACCAGTGGCCAGAGACCAGGGGCCAGAGACCAGGAGCCAGAGACGCAGTGGCCAGAGACCAGGGGCCAGAGACGCAGTGGCCAGAGACCAGGAGCCAGAGACGCAGTGGCCAGAGACCAGGGGCCAGAGACCAGGGGCCAGAGACGCAGTGGCCAGAGACCAGGAGCCAGAGACGCAGTGGCCAGAGACCAGGGGCCAGAGACGCAGTGGCCAGAGACGCAGTGGCCAGAGACCAGGGGCCAGAGACGCAGTGGCCAGAGACCAGGGGCCAGAGACGCAGTGGCCAGAGACCAGGAGCCAGAGACGCAGTGGCCAGAGACCAGGGGCCAGAGACGCAGTGGCCAGAGACGCAGTGGCCAGAGACCAGGGGCCAGAGACGCAGTGGCCAGAGACGCAGTGGCCAGAGACGCAGTGGCGAGAGACCAGTGGCGAGAGACCAGTTGCCAGAGACCAGACCCGACGGCCCTAACACGTCCATCATCGGGGTCAGGAACTGGCCGTCCGCCCTGTTAAGAGTCGCTTTACCAGCTGTGGCGTCAGCTCCATATCAACCCCGGACCTGCATGGCCCTCCAAGCCAGGCAGAAACTGAACAAACAGCTCCTTTTTCTACTTTTATTTTATTTTCCTTTGCTGCTGACACGACGACGACGTCACGCCCCCCGACTATAGACAAGTGTAGGAAATATTATCACACCTCAGCGCTCTGGAAGGTAAAAACAACACCCGCTTCGTCACGCGTCCCTCACGACAACACAACACTGAAGTGAAGTGTACGTAGTAGGTGTAAACAAGTCGTTAACTCAAGGGGGCTTCCAGCAAGGTGTTTTGGAAGTGGGTGTGTGTGTGTGTGTGTGTGTACACACACCTCTCTGCACCTCTCTTGCTGTATTTCGCGCTTCACGGTAAGTATAACTCGCCTCACTGATATGTATATCAATATAAGATGTTTATAGGTCTTGAGTGTATTGTTAACTCAGTGTATATAATCATTATTTATTTTTACTCCAGATGTTATGTGGCTCAAGTATGTCTGTCTGTCCGAGGCAGGAGGCCAGATGTTTGGAGGGGGGGGGGGCAGCTTTAGCCAATTTTGTCCAGTAATTGCTGCTGTGTATGTGCCCAACATGGGCGGTTCGGATTTGGCATAGAAGAAAAGCGAACACCAGGAGAGTGCGGCAATCTTACATTCACGATAAATTTCGCAACACCGTTACGACTCGAATCTGAAATAAAATTAAAATTTTGATGCCATACAAAATTTTATGCACTCGCTGAAAGTGGTCACAACAAATGTGACTTATCACACTATGGCCGTAATTGGCCAATTTATGTGTTCGTTATGTTATTAACGATCTAGTCCATACATCGTCTGACGACCCCCCCCCTCCCCCCTCTCCTCCCTCACACTGCAGTGAGTCAGTATTAGGTGAGTACATCACGTCTCCAACCTAAAATAGCCTTTCACTCACTCTCTCTCTCTCTCTCTCTCTCTCCCCCCAATTCCCCTCCCACCTTCCCCCTCCAAACACTCACTTCTCCCAGAAAGAGCAGAAAGAGTGTGTGTGTGTGTGTGTGTGTGTGTGTGTGTGTGTGTGTGTGTGTGTGTGTGTGTGTGTGTGTGTGTGTGTGTGTGTGTGTGTGTGTGTGTGTGTGTACGTACCTAGTTGTGCTCACCTAATTGTGCTTGCGGAGGTTGAGCTCTGGCTCATTGGTCCCGCCTCTTTGGTTGGGGCTGTGTGTTTACTCACCTAGTTGTGCTTGCGGGGGTTGGGCTTTGGCTCTTTGGTCCCGCCTCTCAACTGTCAACCAACTGGTGTACAGATTCTTGTGCCTACTGGGCTCTATCAAATCTTCATTTGAAACTGTGTATGGAGTCAGCCTCCACCACATCACTGCCTAAAGCATTCCATTTCTTAATGCAATAACTTCTCTGCCACTGAATTTTCTTATGTCTCTGTGGCTCATCTGGGTACTAAGTTTCCACCTGAGTCCCCTTGTTCGTGTTCCACCCGTGCTAAAGAGTTTGTCTTTGTCCACCCTGTCAATTCCCCTGAGAATTTTGTAGGTGGTTATCATGTCTCCCCTTACTCTTCTGTCTTCCAGGGACGTGAGGTTTAGCGTCCTTAGCCTTTCCTCGTAGCTCAGACCTCTCAGTTCTGGGACTAGTCTGGTGGCATACCTCTGAACCTTCTCTAACTTTGTTAAGTAGATATGGACTCCAGGCTGGAACTGCATACTCCAGAATTGGTCTGACATAAGTGGTATACAAGGTCCTGAATGATTCCTTACACAAGTTTCGAAAGGCATTTTTTTGTTGTTGGCCAATCTAGCATATGCCGCTGATGATATGCTGTTGATATACACTTCTGGGGACAGGTTCGGTGTGATATCAACCCCCAGATCTTTCTCTCTAATTAACCCTTGCAGGATTTCACCTCCCAGATGGTACCTTGTGTTCAGCCTCCTGCTCCCTTCGTCTAATTTCATTACTTTACACTTTCCTGAGTTGAACTTTAGTAGCCATTTTCTAGACTATTCCTCCACATTGTCCAGATCATCCTGTAGTCTGTCTATCTTCATCTATCTTGATTCTTCTCATAATTTTTGCATCAGCAAAAAATTGAGAGGAATGAGTTTATACCCTCTGGAAGATCGTATACATATATTAGAAACAGGATGGGTCCAAATACAGAGCCCTGTGGGACTCCGCTGCTGACATCTCGCCACTCTGATATCCCACCCCTCACAGTTACTCGCTGTTTCACTCATCAGAGTGAAAGAAACTCTGCCCATCTGTTTCCCCAGCTTTTCACAACCCCAACATAGCCGACACAGCCTCCCAACATAGCCAACACAACCTCCCAACATAGCCAACACAGCCTCCCAACATAGCCGACACAACCTCCCAACATAGCCGACACAACCTCCCAACATAGCCAACACAGCCTCCCAACATAGCCGACACAACCTCCCAACATAGCCAACACAGCCACCCAACATAGCCGACACAACCTCCCAACATAGCCAACACAGCCTCCCAACATAGCCGACACAACCTCCCAACATAGCCAACACAGCCACCCAACATAGCCGACACAACCTCCCAACATAGCCAACACAGCCTCCCAACATAGCCGACACAACCTCCCAACATAGCCAACACAGCCATCCAACATAGCCGACACAACCTCCCAACATAGCCAACACAGCCTCCCAACATAGCCGACACAACCTCCCAACATAGCCAACACAGCCACCCAACATAGCCGACACAGCCTCCCAACATAGCCAACACAGCCACCCAACATAGCCGACACAACCTCCCAACACAGCCAACACAGCCACCCAACATAGCCGACACAACCTCCCAACACAGCCAACACAGCCTCCCAACATAGCCAACACAGCCACCCAACATAGCCAACACAACCACCCAACATAGCCACCCACAGTCGAGGAACACTACCGTCAGTGTAGCCAAGAGAGGCAGGCACAACATGGTGGAAAGAAAGTCAACATGCCCACCACCGCAAGCTGGGAGACCCGGTACTACAACATGCACTTAAATTGGAAGTGTTATTTCCACAGAGCACAGATCTCCTCTCTGACGACGGCTCTCCTCGTTTACTCCCTCCCAGGTCACGCTAGGTCATGGGCAGGAATGAGAGGCAGACTGGATGAGGTGAAGAGGGGGAATTAATGGTTCAATGGTGGGGGGGGGAGTTTGGAGAAGGGGAGTTTAGAGGAGGGGAGAGCATCTTGTGGGAGAGTGTGTGTGTCTGTGTGTGTGTGTGTGTGTGTCTCAGTGTATCGCTGGAGCAGGTAATATTATTGGGGGTGTCGATATGGGGGGGGGAAGGGGGTTGAGGGGGGGTGGGGTGAAGGATGTTGTGGGAAGAGGTTTGGAAGGTGTGGGTGGTGTTGTGGCTTTTGTTGCAAGCGTGTTAAGATCGGGGGGAGATTATTTCTTTGATCCAAGGTTGCAACAGCGATGATAACAGTGCTTGATATCCAGGCAGTGACTGTTAGGTTGACAGTGACTGACTATGGAAGGGGTGAAATGGTAACATAATTGTGTACACTGTTAAATGTACAAGGATATCAAAAGGATATCAGCGGCTGGCCAACATAACAACTGCCTTTAGAGACGTGGGTAAAGAATCATTTTAAAGGGTGATAATGAAGGATAGAGGATGATAATGAAAGGATAGAGGATGATAATGAAAGGATAGAGGGTAATAATGAAAGGATAGAGGGTGATAATGAAAGGATAGAGGGTAATAATGAAAGGATAGAGGGTGATAATGAAAGGATAGAAGGTGATAATGAAAGGATAGAAGGTGATAATGAAAGGATAGAGGATGATAATGAAAGGATAGAGGATGATAATGAAAGGATAGAGGGTAATAATGAAAGGATAGAGGGTAATATGAAAGGATAGAGGATGATAATGAAAGGATAGAAGGTGATAATGAAAGGATAGAGGGTAATAATGAAAGGATAGAGGATGATAATGAAAGGATAGAGGATGATAATGAAAGGATAGAAGGTGATAATGAAAGGATAGAGGATGATAATGAAAGGATAGAGGATGATAATGAAAGGATAGAGGATGATAATGAAAGGATAGAGGATGATAATGAAAGGATAGAGGGTGATAATGAAAGGATAGAGGATGATAATGAAAGGATAGAAGGTGATAATGAAAGGATAGAGGATGATAATGAAAGGATAGAGGATGATAATGAAAGGATAGAGGATAATGAAAGGATAGAGGGTAATAATGAAAGGATAGAGGGTGATAAGGATAGGAGAGACTGATAAAGGAGAGAAGCATAAACGTGTTAACGCTGGATAGGGAAGCGCAGCTAGCGCACACCGTGAATAGCCTGCGGTGAGTGTATGTGTGCACCTGCGCCTTCCCACACCACCTTCACCTGTCATCAGAGGTGACAGGTGAGAGAGAGAGGTGGGTTACTCCTTGTGTCACCGTGTTGATTCCGTGGTGTGGGGCACGCGGAGCAGTGTGGGTAGGTGCACGGAGCAGTGAGGCTAGATGGAGCGTGTAGCCGAACTGGAAGGAGAGGCGAAGGTTAGCGTGATGTTAGCTAACATGATTACATTTTGGAACAAGCTGCGTTAGTGTTCTTACGTCCACGGAGAACCGGAATTTTTATACCGTTGGCCGATACGTTAATTAGTACACCAGGATAATTTCACCTGTGATGAAAGACCGTCGCATTGAACCCTTAAGAACATTGACTTATTTATTTATTTATTATTATATATATATATATATATTATATATATACATATATATATATATATATATAATATATATATATATATATATATATATATATATATATATACAAGAAGGAACATTGGGTTTGTAAGAATACATTGAATAGTACAGTATTAACAATCTTGTAAAGCCACTAGTACGCGCAGCGTTTCGGGCAGGTAATCGAGGTAAAAGGTAAATCTTATCGAGGTAAAAAAAAAAGAAACACGCTTGCTTCCAAGATTAAGAAACGGTTGTCTCTAATTATGAAATGTCAAGATTTGGCGAAAGAGGAAATTGATATACAAATATTTTATTTGGTTCTCCTTGTGTAGCTGGATGCGCCTCCTCCTCCTCTCATGTGAGTGATGCTCATAGCTATTGTATCGCGAACTCTCATTAATAACTCCACCCCCACGATCATATATTCATTAAATAACCAATCTATTTTCAGCTGGTTTCTGACCATCTCGTAACTCACAAGATTTTAGTCTGCCTTTTGTTGGCCCAAAGATTGTTCACAATTATTCAAGCGACCAGTGGAGGCTGCATGTATAACACACATATATATATACACTGACAAGAACACGACTCTCGAAACAGATACGGGTCGTACCCTGGCTCACGATACCGACGTGGGAACGGGTCCCACCCTCGATATAGACGTCAGCATTGATATTTGTTGCAGTGGCTGACACGGAACATTAGCGAAATAGAGGCAGCGGGTCGAGTCCGGACAGCACGATTAATAGCAAATGGTGTACAGTACGGGTTACCCGCAGTGCCTCGGCCCGACCCTGAGACATGGACAAATGTACGTAGAAGAGCTGGGCCAGGTCACCTCTGCTCTTATCTACGAGTACCTCTCGCTCTGGCTGTGTCGTAGGTGTATATAGATGAGTGTCTTGGTATTGTGCAACAGTGGAGCTGTGGGTGGAGGGGGTCCTTGCCTTCTGTCAGAGGTGATTTACACTAGACAAACCCTTTAATTCAAGTGTGTGTTAAACAGGGGCGTAGCGCCTGACCTCTTATTAAACGTATTTCCATTCTGTTCAAACTCTTTGTTTCGTCTTTTGTGTGTTTGTATAAATTGGCTAGTTTAGGGCAATTCAAGACGATTTTCCATCTTAAGAAATAAATGTCAGAAAACATTTTTTTTTCCAATCTAAATCACCTTACGCAAGTACTTCAAGGGCTGTACGAAACAATGAATGAGTCGTATTGAAATTCTTGTAGTTTATATACAACGGTGCAGTTGGCATGGGCGTGTCTGTATAAGAGAGAGTGGTCGCTGAATCCAGCTATCATCCAATATCATCCCATTAAAATCTACCTTCAGCTTGCAGATCCCGTGATTGACTTGGACGCAGCGACGCCAGCAGCGAGGGTAATTACCAGAGCTTCCGTGAATGGCCTGGTTTGCCCGTGGTTCACTAACCATCATGGTTCTCATATATATACTTTCATCCTAACCCGTTCTTTGGTAACTTGTTCTAATAACATTTACACTTATTATAAGCTACTCAACCACTCCTGCTGGCCGCTCCAAGCAACAGCCTGTTGGACCAAGTTATCACAAGTCGAGCCAGGCCTCAGGCCGGGCTCAGAGATTAGAAAAAACTCCCAAAACCCTCTCCAGGTATGTTCCAGGTATACACTCTCCATTATATGGACGGTGCATACAAGTAACATTATATGTTACTTGCTCTATTATAATTATTTTCCTATTCAGCTTTGTCATATCTTGTTTTACCATATGCAGCTCTATTATAACCTATTTTACCATATGCAGCTCTATTATAACCTATTTTACCATATGCAGCTCTATTATAACCTATTTTACCATATTAAAGTATATTTCTCTGACCATTCATAGTGTGCCGAGCTGTATTATTCCATTTATTAGCAAAATTTTATGTCAGTTAAAGGGATCAACGAGGACACCGATGGTAGCCTTCCCGAGCCGTCTCGGCCCTATATATTTGATGGACAATTGGTAGGAACGAGAGATTAACCAATCGCGGCTCACTATCCAAAGTTTGAATCACTGGGCTGGGCACTTTATGCCCGCGACAGTCACACAGTCAACATGTAGCCTAGAGACGAGGCCTTGGTTCAAGCCACTCACTACATACCATTAGGACTCGATAAATAGAACCACCCCCAAAGAATATCCATTTATATAATCAATATCCATCAACCGACAAACTAGTGTTAGTATATTGCAACTAGCTTCCTCATAACTAGCGCTCTCGTAGCGGGATCCGGTGGAGCGGGATCCGGTGGAGCGGGATCCGGTGGAGCGGGATCCGGTGGAGCGGGATCCGGTGGAGCGGGATCCGGTGGAGCGGGATCCGGTGGAGCGGGATCCGGTGGAGCGGGATCCGGTGGAGCGGGATCCGGTGGAGCGGGATCCGGTGGACCGGAATACGGTGGACCGGAATACGGTGGACCGGAATACGGTGGAGCGGGATCCGGTGGAGTGGGATCCGGTGCTCCATAGTAACCCTCTCTCACGCTGGCATCAGCAACTCTGCAACACGTGAGAAATTGCACACGCTAAGCACCGAATCTCATCCTTCAGGCCACCCGCAATACCTACATCACATCCAATATTTTCGGTGTATCGCAATTGCACGCTATACACTGCAGAGCGTGTCAACTGTTGCGTCAAGAGGCAAAGCGCAGCGAAGTTGAAGTTTCTCGAGTTCATTCCCAACGACTGCAGCTCATAGAATATCACGACATATTTGGCCAAGATTGCAAGGAATAGAACAAAAAAGGTGCCAGCAATTCTATCATTAGACCCCGAGAACAACTGAATTTCGTAGTTGATACCTGCCGCCATAACTTTGATTGCAACTGATGGTGGAGGATCATGAGTGGTGGTGTTTGTCATTGCAACCCTACAAGGACATCTTCCGATTGACCACCGATATTGTCCCGAATGATTACCCTTCTCTCCTGGCAATATGGCAATAAAATCGTCCAGCCCAGCCAAATGTCAGGCTTCCCTTTGCAAGTTATGAAAACAATACGTTGGTTTGTGTACAGATCGAGACGATTCTCATGAGCAAAGGCGCCCAAATTGCCGGTAGGTTGCTGGGTTTCAAGCTGCCGGCTGGCCTGCCTTAGGTCCACGAATATGGAGGTTTGAAGCAAGCGAAAGACAACAGTCTGAAGGTAGTTTGAAGGTGTCGAAAGCCAACAAGCTTAAGAAGGCAAGCACGGTCGTAAAGATGAGGAAATTGGTAGGAATTTTCTGACACTGATTTGCTCTCCCGCAACTGATAAACTTTTGTGTCCTCTCCACTTTGGGATGCTGATGAATGGATCCTCTGTAAATACTTCGGGGGATATCACACACATATATATATATATATATGAACGTCACCAAATTTCTTTCCAGTCATTGCTGCTGGGTACGTCACCAACAAGGACAGGTCGGGATTTTTGTGGTACCTAGTGGACTTTTGGGTAAAAAAAGAAATACGATTTCTGCAAGAGGGGGAAAATATACCACTATTTCAAGAAAAGCTCCAGTACCTGCTAAGAAAAATAAGGGCCGAAATCACCGCTTAAAACTATTCCTTGCGTTTAAAGGAATATTTTCGTGAAATAGAAAGGTCTATACATCAGTGGATTGTAAAGCCATTTCTGCGTGACGATAGTTGGTATTGCAGAGCAAATGACAGCGTTTGGATCAGGTAGTCAGGGCAAAATGTTACCTGAAGAAAACAAAGCCTATTTGAAGTCTTTCAAAGGCTATTTGAAGTCTTTCAGAGGCCATTTGAAGTCTTTCAGAGGCTATTTGAAGTCTTTCAGAGGCCATTTGGAATTCACGATATCCTGTGATATCCTGTGGTAGCAAAGGAGGCCATGATGAATATCCTGTGATAGCAGAGGAGGCCATGATGCTATCCTGTGATAGCAGGAAAGGTCGAGATGCTATCATTGGCATCCCCAGACACCTACATGTGTAAAGTAGGATTTTCCACTCCTGCATTCATAAAGACCTCAAAACGACACTCTTTGCTGAACCTCGAGTACTATGAGAGGTGAGATGAAAGTGAAGATAAGGTGAAGGGTGAGATGAAAGTGAAGATAAGATGAAGGGTGAGATGAAAGTGAAGATAAGGTGAAGGGTGAGATGAAAGTGAAGATAAGGTGAAGGTGAGGCGAGGTGCTCTGTCACCAATTGCTCCCAAAATGGGTTATCGAACTAGTACGATAGCGCTGTGATATTTCACTCACCAGCTGGGTCATGGGTGATTTAAATATTCACGGTAAATAATAACCAATTTATTTTTAGTGACTGCTAAAATGATTAGAGATGATTATGATAAACATTACAGCAAACATACTGTTTGCTTCCGGTTTACTTAGGTAAAAAGGACTTTCCGATAAGCGGTTTTGGGTAATGAAGAAAAAAATATAAAGGTTGCTTAGCAGTGATTTACAGCGTCCAGATCAAGACGCTACCGTGACACGAATTAAGCTGTTAATCTTATAATCCTCCGGTGACATTGACGGTCGGAATCCCCCTGTCAAGCAGAGTCTTGGCTCGTTATGCAGCCTGTCAAACCAATGACACTCAAAGTCTACCTTATCAATACCATTCAGTTGAATGCTATGTATGGGGGGGAGGGGGTGTTTATTGCTGCTCCAGCCTGCAATAGCATGGCATGCACACTAGAATTGATATGTTGATAAACCAAATATCATTATCCTTTCTCTCTCTCTCTCTCTCTCAAATGATCGTTTACCTGTTGGCTGATTGTTTAAACCTCCAGAAATAATTATATGACAATGTCAGACCACGGAGGAAGAATTGAAACAGGAAAATTCTATAAGTGTGTAAAATATTAATACATCTTCAGAAGAATGAAGATGTATGTGTGCGTGGTGTTCCTTGTGGAGGAGGGAGTGTGTATATGTGTGTATATATATATATACTATATAGATATATATGATATATATATATATACTATATATAATATATATATATATACTATACTACACACACCAACCTGAATAATTATATCTCGTACAAGATATTCGAAAGCAAAAAAATAAGATATGGTGTTCCGAACGCAGACAAAAAAAAAATAGCAAGACAGAGACGAATGCAACAAAAAGGTGGGTCATTCTCAGGAGAAAGCACTAAGCCATTGCATAGCAGGCAAAGACGAGAGAATGATGATTATAGGGAGGGAGGACTTGAAGGATTGATGGTAGTGGATAACGAGGGTTCAGATGCTGGAGACGATAGTGGGTTCTGCAGGTGTTGGTGGCGCATTGTTGGTGGGCCCCAGCAGGTGTTGGTGGGCCCCCAGCAGGTGTTGGTAGGCCCACAGGGGCCAGCAGGTGTTGGTGGGCCCCAGCGGTTTGGCCCAGGGTGTTGGGGGCCCAGCAGTGTGTCAGCATTTGGTGCCCAAGGTGGGCCCCCTGTACCACAGGGTGGCATGATTCTACATTATGATTATAGCAAAAGAAAATAGGTTAATTAGACTCTACGATGCCCAAAGGAGCCAGCTACTAGTAGAGCAGAGCCTTCGCCAAGCCCACGATAGTGAATGGGGGGTCCTAGACACCCATGGGCCAGGCATACGAAACCCGTACATCTTTCTCTCACGTACGGTACCTAATCAGTATTTATTAAAACAGTTTACGACCTCGACAACTTCACAACTCAAGGTTATTGTTGCTAAATGGAC